>PVIJ01012435.1:20071-49751 GCA_004024925.1 Scalopus aquaticus
TTCGACGCCCGGCCGGGGAGAATCCCACATGGCACGGCAGACCTCTCCTGCCTTGCCCGCTGCTCCCCTCAGCAGTGTATTTCTGATCTGCCTGCTCTGCTACCCGTTCCGTCTCTGGTGAACCCTCTCACCGCCCCATGCCTCTGGCCTGTACCCCAGCTTGTATGTATAAATAAAAAATAAATCTTTAAAAAAAAAAAAAAAAGAATGGTTATCAGACTAGAAAGGGCCATTCAGGCATTGATAAGAGAATTGAAGCCTTGATTTCAGATCTCCTGATCCACATGTCTTGTGACCCAGAAGACCAAGTTAACTGGCAAATGAGGCTCGTGAGGCTAGTGTCAGTGATCTTTGAGGGAATGGGAGGGAGGTGTTGGCAAACTGAAAGCACTAAAAAGTTCTAAGATGCTAAGAGCATCTTGTACCCTTTAGTGAACTTGGTATCAACTCTAGGAAAATTCTCCAATAGATTATTCAGCAAGTAAGCTGTGAACACTCCTTTTTTTTTTTTTTTAATTCTTTTTGTTTATTTTTGAGTAAAAGGGCTGGGGTGTGGGCTATAGGGGGTGGTGTGTGTGAGAGAGGATTCACCAGAGACAGAGTGGGGAGCAGAACAGGCAAATTTACTGAAATATACTGCTGAGGGGAATAGTGGGCGAGACAGAAGTCTGTTGCGCCGTATGTGGGTTAGCTTCCTGGCCAGGGACTGAACTCAGGCTGTAGAGGTGATAGCGGTGAGACGTAGCCCATAGGTCACCGGGAGGCCCAGCTGTGAACTCTTTAAGTGAAACAGTGCTCTTTAAGCACTGACAGGAGTCAGCATGGATTCACAGAGTCAGGCTTGTCAGACCTTTCTTTTTAGAAGTAGTAACCTATTTCTACCTGGTAGACAAAGGAAGTGCTGTACATAGGTGGGGTTTAATCACATTTTCAGAATTTTGAGAATATCTTTTGACATCATGGTTGGCAAGACAGAAAAATGTTTACACACTGTCCAGGAGGGTAGGGGCTTAGTGATGGAATGGTTGGGTTGACTTATAATTGGTTGGGTGAACATACCCAAAGAGTAATTATGTCTGACTGGCCGTGTCCTGTTCACTGCTCACTCAAAGCCTGGGATGAGAATCAATGGCAAGTTCATCAGTTTTGTCAGTGAGGCGAAGTCAGAAGGGAATGCCAATATGATGTTTGCCAGAGTCAGGTTTCCGAAATATCCGGACTGCTTGAAACACTAGCCAGATAATGCAGTTCTGCTCATAGCTCCAAATAATCCATAGTCTGTACAAGATGGGGAAAGGCTGTCTAAGTACAGCCTGTTGGGAAAAGCCTGAGGGCGATTTTGTTGACAGAGAGTGTGTGGTATGAGTTGGGAGTATGATGAAGTTACAAAGAATAGACAATTTGATGACAATTTTAATAGAAATAAAGTATCCCAAAGAAAGCTCACAATCCCTCTGAGATCTGCACTGGTTCCACCACATTTCTGCACATGACAATTCACTTCCAGACACAACACTTTGACTTTGACAAGTTAGAGTGAATCCAGGGGACAGTGACTTGGATGCATGGAAAATTTCAGAACTTTGACCTCAGAATATAGATGCAAGCTAGGACCACAGATACTGGAAAAGAAACTGTTGATGAGCTGTGAGAATAGCCTCGGGGATTTGAAAGCCTGCCACTGAGAATATATACCACACTACTTCTGGGTGAGGACCAGTCGAGGAGAGCTGCCCTCTCTAGAATGAAGATGACCCTGCCAGCGCCTCCCGCAGCAGAATGCTGACCTCAGGGTTTTGCTTTGCCCTGTAATTGGGACTTCCCAGAGTCCCAGCAGTTGACCAGGACCTGCAGTTTCTGCTCAGGAAGTCAGCCATTTCAGGCCTCATCTCAGAAGCCCTGCTATCCCAAGCTCAAGCAAGGACATTTGCTCAGAAGTAAGTGACTGAGGCACTGGCCCGAAGGAGTCAGATTTGGGGTTCAGGGTAAAAGCAAATCAGTCTCTATGAAGCTATGACGCTACCACCAGTTTTACAGGAGGAGCAGAGAGACTTCTAGAGGCAGACAGCTGACATCCTTTTAATGCATTCTAGATATATTCCAGCCACCTACTGTATCCCAGGTACTGTTAGATGCTTCACAGGGTTCATCTCGTTTAATCCTTTGAATGAAAGGGTATTGTTATTTATTCTTATCAATGGTATATGGAAGCCTAGAGGTTAAGTCATTTGCCCACGGTCATATAGAACTTGAACCCAGAACCTATGTTGTCAGCCATTCTCCCTCCTGGATTAGTAACTCATCCTTCGTCCCCTGGCTTCCTGTACCCAGCAGTCCCCAACAGATGTGTCCTGTGCCTTCCTGGGAGCTGTTCTCCCTTTCAACCCCTGAAGTTCCACCTTCCCCTCCACTGGGAACTCAGGGAGAAAACAGCCCAGCTGAAAAATTAGGCCACGCTGGCGAGCACACTACTTATTTTTTTATGACTAAGATTAAGCTGACAACCATGCAAAACATTGCAAACCTGTGTCGGCTACAGATTTAATACCGCACCCAGCCTACACCAATAATTCATGCTTCTGCATCGATGTCCAGAAAAAACAAATCAGCAAAAATCTGGACTCCTGCGTGTGTGTGGAGCAGCCGTTTCCATTGAAGCAGCATGCCGGAAATACCCAGGCTCCAGGACTGCAGATCTAGCATTTTGCAATTTTTTTTTCTTCCAAAAGATTAAAGTACATTTTCAAATGATTGAAGGTTGGTGGGAGGTGTAAATGTGGGCACTTGTCACATTAATTCTTCAGATGATTAAGTTCTTTTCCATTTCTTTTAAAGCTGTTTGCAGTTGGGTTTGATGTCCTCGTTCAGGGTGAGTGTGTTGTAGCAGTTACCAAGGTGACTTTAGCTGACTTTCAACAATTTATTTTTCCCTCCAGCTTGAGAAGTCTCTAGCCCTGTGTGCTGTTGATTCTTCTCTCCCAGCTCCCTGCCCCCACCTCTAGTTGCTATTCATCAGCATTTTTGCCTGTGCCAGAGAGGCAGGGATCCTCTAGCAGGCCTTGCAAACTTTGAGGCCCCTTTTGAGCAGGCCAGGCCTCAGGCCCCTTTCTGGAACATGGTGCTATGTCTCTGTGTGGATCGTGTGGGTCATTGACAGATGACACAGGGTTACCCCTGGCTTTTACACTTCAGCTCACTCTGTGACCTCACTTGTCACCTCCCCGTGCAAGCCTCAGTTTCCTCATCTAACGATAGAATCTACTGGGGGCTTGCTGTGGGCACTCAGCAAGTGATTCGATGGACTCCTTACTTGAGTGGAGAAAGGCCTCACCACAAAGAGCTGCTGTCTTTCCTGGGTGCTGCTCTTGTCTGGACCCTGAGAACACCTGCTGCAAGGTGGTGTTTGGTGTTTTCCTCTAAGGTGTGAGGGGAGGAGAGTTGGTCAGATGTCCTGGGCTCCCATGCTGGCCTTGGACACACTACCAGGTTCTCTTTTGTAAAGGAAAGAGGTAAATTTAACAACCTCAGAGTTTCCTTCCAGTCCTGAAATTTCATGACCCTCTTGGCCATAGTGTTTGTCTCCTTTACCGGTCTTGTAAAAAGGGTTTTTCAGAGGAGAAGCTAGGGCAAAGGGCAGTTTCAGAAATGGCTTTAAGAATCCAAAGCTAGGGATTGCTTTGTGAAAAAGCAGTAAAATCTGGGGATAGATTCACTCAGCTGGTGGGAATGGTGCTTTCATAAACCACTGTCCTGTGTCACCTCCATCCTTTTGCCCACTGTCCTCACTCCTTCCCTCTGTGGAGGTTCTCTGCCTGTCAGAGGGCCTCAATGACCACACGCCTCAGCACTCAGCCCCCCAGTGTGTGAGGAGCTTAGGCCTACCCTTCTTTGGCTGTCTGGCTATCAGGCCCAGACATCCTGGGTGGTTCCTGCCACTTGAATGATAAATAACTAGAACTTCTCACCCATTATTTTGATGGACACATGGGGAATTGTTTTAAGATTCACAGCCCAAACCAGGATCCGGCCTTTTGAATGGGATCAGTGGGTAACCCTTATTCGTGGCTGAGGCATATTTGAGAGGTTGTCAGTGGGAGCAGCTGAATTTGAAAGAGCAAATCTTAGGTTGCAAAGGGACCAGTGGCCCAGCTGTAGTACAAGCTGTTGGTGGGAGGCAAGACAGGAGGGAATGTGAGGCAATAGTGACAGCTCGCTGTCCAAGGACACAGTCTGGAGGAATCTGGTATAGTGATTCTGGACCCTTGAAGCCCAGCAGGCTGG
The DNA here is from genome assembly GCA_004024925.1 of Scalopus aquaticus. NCBI lineage: Eukaryota > Metazoa > Chordata > Mammalia > Eulipotyphla > Talpidae > Scalopus > Scalopus aquaticus. Next base: position 24,353 of record PVIJ01012435.1, read on the forward strand.
GGCCTGGTTCTGCTGCCTGGTGGGCCCAGTGGTCTGACTTTTACAAGCCTGGTTTCTCCCTACCTCAGTGAAGACTGCGTCACTCCCTGTTTAGATGAAGTATATGTCACTGCGTCTCCTGCTCATTCGTGGGAATGTGTATGCTCATCATTACTCTGATGTCAGGGTTTTTGGTCAGCTGGAAAGAAGCTCTTGGAGCCACCTCTCCTAGTACTCGATACTCTAACATGCCACTCTTGGAGAACTAGGGTCTGGAGCTCCAAGGCCAGGGAAGGAGAGCTCCCAGAAACTCCCGCTGCTGTCATAAAGAAGAGTAAGCCAGGGCATTCCTGGTGGCGCAGCAGTTAAGTGCTGCACTGTGGAGCTGTCGGCAGTGGACGGCAGCGGCCGGCGGCGGCGGCAACGGCCACGCGAGTTTGATGCCCAGCTGGGGAGATTCCCACATGGCGCGGCAGACCTCTCCTGCCTTGCCCAATGCTCCCCTCAGCAGTGTATTTCCATCGATCCACCTGTGCTGCTCCCCACTCTGTCTCTGGTGAACCCTCTCGCCGCCCCACGCCTCTGGCCTGTACCCCAGCTTGTTTGCATAAATAAATAAATCTTAAAAAAAAAAATAGAGCAAGCCATTGTGACATGAACTTTTATAGTGTATTGGCCAAGATGCAGACTTCAGGACCAGGCCTACCTGAAACCAAATTCCAGCTCTGACTGAGGAACCTGGATAAATTTTAATCTTGCTGATCCCTAGCTCCTTGTGTATATAGAGATATAGTGGTACCCACCTCATGGGGGTGTTGTGAAGCATAGTCCAGTCAGGGAGAAGTGCTTGGCATGGCTTTCTGGCACTTGGCAAGCAGGTCACAAGTGGTAGTGGCTGTTATCATTACCATCAGTCTCCATCACTGTCATTATTCAGGAACCCAGCCTGAGAGACTCCATCTTGCTCCTTCCTGCAGTTTTTACCTTGTGCTGAACACGTTTCTGTGCTTGCTTGGCAGGAGTCGCAAAGACAGCCTGGAAAGTGACAGCTCCACAGCCATTATTCCCCATGAGCTGATCCGAACACGGCAACTTGAGAGTGTACATCTGAAATTCAACCAGGAGTCGGGAGCCCTCATCCCTCTCTGCCTCAGGTGAGCCTCACAACACCCACTTGGCCTGGAGAAGCCACCAGGCCAGTGCTTGCCATCTCCCCCACATCTACACAGAGCCTGGAGCCCAGAGTGGAGAGAACCACCTAGGCAGCTCTATCGTGGGCCTGTTTAGGGGCCTAGGGACTCTGAGCTGACCTAGAGCCCCCACTGTGCTAAAGAACTCACCTTTGTCCAGAGAAGTGTCCCTCAGCCCTGCTTACCTAGGAAGGTTTAGTGACCTAGGAAGACGCCCTGCCATCCCACAAGCCCAGAGTTAGTGGCAGAGAAGGCTCTAGTGGGTCAGGCTCATGTCCATTTTGGGGCTTCTGCCCTATTTTCTTCTGCATGCTACTTTTCCTTTGCAAAACTTGCAGTTTTCCAGAGCCAGTGGCTTACCAGCAGACTCCTTGAGGGACCCAGAAACCCAGCTATGTCCCTTCTGCTGCTGTCCATAGTGCCAGAAACCTAGCCTCGTGGCCAGAATTCAGCTCAGCTTGGGGATGCTATCCTGGGCTAAATCGATTGCATCTGACTTTCTCCACAACCCTTTAGGGGTCCACACTCACTTTTAGAGCAGGGGCATCTATAGGGACAACTTGCAAACTCAGAGAACAGTGAGTGGCAGGAGAAAGCGGGTTCCATGATTCTGAACGCGCGCTCCTGTCCGCCCCCCCACCCCCCCAGTGTTCCCAGAGCCTGGGGAAGGGACCTAAATGGTAACCAGCCTTGACCAGCCAGCCTCGGCAACAGGACAGATAGCAAGTGGTTAGAGTGAACGGGGACTAGAAGGATCACTGCCTGGACCCTTTCCTTCCCAGCTCCTTCTGTGGCCCAAACTCAGGGACTTTTGACTGGTGAAGGTTAATCTGAGGCAACCTGAGAAAGCAAAGAGCAGGTTTTGCTTCCTTGCTGACTGGCATCTCTGCCCGACTGATTGCCCCTGCGTGTCCTTCCCCCAGGTGTATTTCAAAACTCAGAGTTAACAGTAATGCCTTGTGGCTCCGTCAGAGTGACCTCACTTGGCTTCAGCTTTTTCTTTTAATTTTTAAGATGTTCTTGTGGCCTTGGGGCTAACCACTTAAATCTTGTGGCAAAACCCAAGAGCAGGTGGTAGATTCTGCCCTGGGCACAGAGTTTGTGCTGTGAAGGTAGTGCCATCATCCCAGGGACTCAGGAAATTTGTTTCGATACTGCTTTACCCCTACCCTCCAAACAAAGGGGGGCATGACTCCCTTCAGCTCTGAGCATCACCTTGGGCACATTGCTAATTGCCTTCTCTGGCCTATTTTCTCACCAAGACAGGAAGGAAGCAGACTCCACTATCCTTGCAGGCCCTTTGAACACTAAGGTAGTGTTTCTGCTAACTCTGAGCACTTTGGAAGAATGACAGTGGATAACCTGGGAGAGGCTTCTCTTGGAAAGTGTTGAAGTGAACATGTGGGACTGTAGTCTCCTGTTAATGGGCACATGGGCAATCAGGAGGGCATTTGCCAGCACCCTGTCCTGGGGAGCATAGCTGCCACCATCCCTGAGCCTTGGCCAGGCATGCTGTTCACTGTCTCCCCGTTCTCACCTCTAGGGGCAGGCTCCTGCATGGACGGCACTTTACGTATAAAAGTATCACAGGTGACATGGCCATCACCTTCGTCTCCACGGGAGTGGAAGGTGCCTTTGCCACTGAGGAGCACCCTTATGCAGCTCATGGACCCTGGTTACAAGTGAGAAGGCTCTTTTTCTTTTCCCCACCTTCTTTCTGTGAACTTTCTTACCCCATTCTTTTCCTCCCCTGGCAGTTCTTGGAGATACCCTTTCTGAGGGGCTGGCTATGAGGTGCCGCAGGGAATGTGGAGGCTGCTGCCTCTCCAGCCAGCTCCAGGAGCACTCCTGGCCTCTTCCCATCGCCTGAAACACAAGAGACAGCTCTCCAGGCCCTGGCCATTGGTAGTCCATGTACCATGGAAATGCAGTTTTGAGGGATGTCAGACTTTGTGCACTCTGGGTAAACCAACGAACAGGAAATGGAGGGCGATGCAGGAGGGGAGGAAGTGAGGAACCACTCTCCAGTGGCTATATGGAAATTCCACCAGAATTCCTAGAAAGTGGGCACTGGACCTGGACCTGGGGCTGGGATGGGCAGGCCTCAGCAGACAGAACTCCTCCCCTCCCCTCATCAAAAGGCTCTCCTGTTCTTTCTGATGGAAACACGTTCTCTGCATGGAAACCTGTGGCTTGTCCAGAACATTTTGTCCCTCCTTTGCTCTTCTGGCTGGAGCTCAGTTTAACTCCAGAGCCATTGCCAAGTGGGGTGCTGGGGCTTGAGAGCCATAGACCTCCTAACCCCCACCCTGATCCAGGTCTCAGATTAGTCCTCGACCTGGTCCACTGTGCTCCTAGATGTATTAGAACATCATCTTTTTTTGTTTATTGAATGTGTGAGAGAAAGAACACTACTTTTTACCTCTCTCAGGAGTATCAAGAAAAGTAATCTGACCCTAATCCAAAAGGTGATCTTGTTTTTGTGGCATAAGGGTTGGGGGGTGGTAAGGGATTACAAAAGAAGGGGAGAGAATTATGCTGATTTTTGTGGGTTTAATCCGATGGGGGCGGGGTCTGTGAAGTATATTTTTTACTAACATGGGCGTGCTTTTTGCGTGTTTGTGCTTGTACCTGTGCACTTGTAGTCAGAATTCTCCTCCTTCAGGCCAGCCCCTCCTCCCCCCCATTTCTCCCCACAAAATACTAACCCTTAATTAAAACAAACAGCAAACAAAGGACACCAACCCACACACTCCCCGGACCAAGCAGAGGTAGGAATGAAAGCTGGTGCTTTAGGGATATTGTGTTCCATAAATTATCTTGCCTTTTTCCACTGTTGTTATTACATTGTTTCATAACAAAATTACTTTGAACCATAAAGTTATAAATACATTTTAAAAGTCCCACTTGGTAACATTAGATTTCTGTCCATGTGGTGTTGGTAGTTACTGTAGCAAAATCTCTGAAGTGTAACACTTGAAATTAGACCAGCACAAGTAGAAAGGGCCTTCCCCGGTTCAGGCAGGCCCCAGGCCCCAGGCTGCTCTCCATGGAGGCTGGTAAGGAGGAGGGGAGTTGCAGGAACTGTGCAGGAGACCCCAGCACCCCTCCATAACTCAAGTCATCTTTCCTTGTAAATGACAGTATGCATTTGTATAGATAGCATTTGTATATACTGAAGGTTTAAGCTCATTTTCTTGGGAAAGTAGGGGCTGGGGTCTCTCCAAACTGAAGAAAAAATTCCACCCAGCTACATTTCATATGCTCAACTGTGAACCTGTGCTTGGAACATCTTCCTGCCCTGAGGAGAGTGATCAGCAGCTCCAGTTCTCAGCAACCTGGGAACCTTGGCCCCAGAGGACTTAACAGATGCCATGTCGCCTCTCAATCCCCCCAAAGTTCTGGACCCAGCCCCAATTCCCAAGCCTCTTTTGTCCCCTGGCTGCTAGCGTTCCACTCCACTCCCCTTGCCTCCCTGGCAGCCCCTCAGTGAGCCTGAGCACTCACCCACTGACTCTCAGCACATGGTCCCCTCCCAGGCGCTGTTGCCTTGGGAACCAGGAGCTGTGGGAACCAGCTACTGGCCTCGGCATGTTTCAATAAAGTTGCTGTGCTGGGAGCTGCTTAATCAAAGACCTATGTTATAGACTCATTAGCGTAGCCCACCACAGGGGCCAGCTCACAGGGGAGCTTCCAGGGAGCCTGGCTAGGGCCCTACTCCCCAGTATGTACCTTCACTCTCTGAGCGGTTTCTCCAGCCCTTTCCAAGGAGCCCTGCTCCTAACCAGCCCTCAGCTGTGGTGCTAACACCCACACCAGCCCTCCTCCCTGTCCCCAAAGCAGTCAGCATTTTCTGCATCTGACTGCCAGGCCACCTTCTTCTTTAGGGTCTTGCCACTGTGATTACAGGCAGCTCCCTAGCTTGTGGGAACCTGAACCTGTAATTACTTGGGTTTCTAAGTCTCCCTCTGGGACTAGCTGTTTCCCTGGGAGTCTGCAGGACCCCTTGGAGGCCCCAGGTTTAGGCTCATAGTCCCCAGTGAGGACCCACTCTACTGGGCCAATAAGAGCCCCAGGCCCCTCGGGGAGGACACCCCAACACAGAGAGACCTGTCCTTACCCCCTGCAGGAATCTCTTGCTTCCAGAATCAGGAGTGTCTCCGTGATCTCTGTGCCTAGGTTTGATGGGGACTCAGGGACAGGAGGGACCTGCATGTAGCAGATCTGGAACTTGAAGAGACCCAGACTTCTGTTCTCTTGGCTGCTATGTGAGCTCTCTCTGTTGGTCCCAGCTGAGTTGGGAGGGGCTGGGATGACTTTCTTGCATCAGCCTTCAACAGCTTTGGAAGCCCTCATTCCCTGCCTTGGCACCTTGTTCTGGCTATCAGTCCAGGCTGTTACCGCTTGGGGAAAGGCATGGCAAAGACACACCCCCTCCATGGGGGAAGAGTGACAAAGGAGAGAATGAAAGGGAAAGACAGAAGATGAGTAAATCTGGGCCCTTTCTGGAGCTTTCGGAATGGTCTCAGACAGGCCTCAACACCTACCTAACTACTGGGCCAGCGCCTCTCCTTCATGCTCCCTGACACCCCATCTGTCCTGACACCCCACCTCTCCAGACCCAAAGAAGTCAAGGTCCCCCAGCACACACAAAAAAACAGGGCCATCAGCAATCCCAGGGTCAGTGTAGTGGGCATTGCCTCCTTCCCGGATTTGCTGGAGGGGCAGGAATCCTGCCCCAATGCTACAGGCTACTCAGTTTCTGGAGGTTAACACCGTGACTGACCTGCCCTACCAGTTGCTGCTTTCATCCTGTTTGAGATGGTAAAGCCTATCAGCCAATTCCAGAGCTTTGCAGGAGGGTCTTCGGACCGTGGGGGAGCCTGCCAGCACCCTTTCCTGCACACCTTCCTCCCCGCATTCCTCACAGTTGGCTTTAACTAGCCTCTCTCCCTTGAGTCTGTCAGCACCAGGCAGTCAGTCCTCCGAGCAGGAGCCAGCCTGGAGCTGAGGAGCTGAGTCCTTCAACTGTCCCCAGCCAAGACTGATTTGGAGGGGGAGAAGTCGGCCCCAGAGGTCACATAGGGGTCACACCACCAAATATGAGAATATTTTTTTAAGCCCTGCAATGCTTTCTCAGCTGTGTGGTGTCTAACAGCTCACCCAGGTGGCGCCCCCATTCCCAGCCATTCCTTACCAGGCTTGATGGGAGGCCCCAGGCTTGGGAGAAGATACCCAGCAGCTGTTCTGAGTGGACTCTGCTGTTCCAGGCCAGGTTTGGGGAAATGCAGCTGACTCACCACTGTCCTCTGCACAAGCCCCTCCCTCTCGTCCCCATCTACCCATTTTTACTTGTGTGGAAGACACTTAGCAATCCTGGGCCTGGGCTCTGAGCAGCTCCTCTTTGGAGCTTCTACTGTTCCTCCTTCCACTGGTGAACCCTGGCCACAACCTGTTCTCCCTGGAGACCTTTGCTGGGGTTGTGGAAACTTCATTGTCCAGGTTGTGCCCCTCAGGGTTTAAGTTCCAGCAATATGCCTGGGGGAGTACAAGACCTTCCCTTTCAGGGAGGATTGTGATGGCTCACTCTGCCCTCACTACCCACCAGAGCCGAAGGAGGCTGAACCTACTTCTGGCCACCAAAAACTTCTCACCACCCACCAAACACAGGAAATGAGTGAGGCCTCACTGCGCCTCAGCTACTGCAACTGTACCTGCCTTACACGTCTGGAGGGGTGGGGGTGCTCCAGGCTATTTCCTGGCTTTTGTCTGGCTTGTTACTCAAGCCCAGAAAACAACAGAAATGATAGTTGTTTGATAGTTGTTTGATAGAAATGATAGGGGGTGTGGGTGGCGAGGAGGGGAGGGGAAGGGGTTGTCGCAGACTGGACTGCTTCCATGACTTTGCCTCCTCCACTGCCATCGTGGGTAACAGCAGCTTCTTGGCAGGCCCTCCCCTGTAAACAACATATTTCCTTCCCTGAGAGAAGGAAAGAAGAGGGAAAAAGAAAGCCAGACTAGTTGGGAAGCAAGAACAGCATATCAACATGACGAGCAAACAAGGCCCGGACAAAGTGTGGATTGTCATACAAGGGGAAGCAGTGGGCATTGTCAGCTACTGTTTGCACACTCAGAAATACCGTTGACCACAGACGTTTGAATCAGATCAACAGCAACTGTGCTTCTGCCTGCAGCACAGCTAGGCCTGCCTAGGGCAGGCACTGATGAAAGATCACTTTTCAGGTTCCTTTCTAGAATTTGCTGGGACCTGGGAAATTGGATTGTTGACAATCCTCCCTCATCACCAACTAGCCAGGCTGTCCTAAGGTGGGGGGGTGGGTGAGCACTTTGAAGTAAGCTACTGGCCTAAAATCCAAGCCCCTTTCCTGACTGTAGGTGGGGGTTAGGAGTGGGGGGTAGGGAGCTGCTCCCCTCAGTTCAGCCAATTAGATGGTGGTGGTGGTGGTGGTATAGTCACCAGCTCACCCTGGATAAGCCTGTGCCCAAAACCTCTTCTCCTGGGAGTCTGAGTATTTCTGGCTCTCCTCCCACCAGGATCCTAGGGTGCCTTTTTAAAATGCAGATGTTTAGGCCCTGCTCAGGATATTCTGATTCATAAAGTCTGGGTGGGGCCTGGCATCTTCATATTTTCAAAAGCTTCCTTAGGGAGTTTGCTGCTCAGAGTGCTTGAGGGTCCTTCCTTGCACTGGAAAGTCTCCCTCCAGGCCTATGCACCAACAGTGTTGGACGCCTGGCTCTGCGTGAGTGCAGTCATCAAAGAGTGTTGTCCCATTTGCTTTACTATCATTTCTGTTGTTTTCTGGGCTTGAGTAACCATCATCTTGTAAGTTGGATTCACCAAGCTGCCTTGGAAATTTGCCTTCCTCTCCCTGCTTGGAAACCATCTTGCGCATGGTTTACCTTCTTTGCCAATTGCCCATCATGGTTTTGGGGCACCGCATATCTGTGACACTTGGGGCTCGGGCAGAGCAGGGAGATACCTGCCTGGTTGGGGTGGGGATTGCTGGTTTTCCAGACCATTTGGTAGAACCAAAATTAGCTTCACCTCCCCTGTCAGAAGAGAGAAAAGCCAGCTCAGAGTATACAAGGCTTCTAGAATCATGGCTTCCTGCCTAGATAGGAAAAGAACATCTCTACCACCATGAAGTCAGAGAAATCTTCTAAAGGCCAGGAGATTTGACACCTGCTCAGGTGCAAAATAAGCATGACAGTACCTCCCTTGCAGGACACTGTAAGTATTTTTTTTTTTTTAAAGATTGATTTATATATGCATACAAGAAATGGGGTGTAGGCCAGAGGTGTGGGGGGCAGTGAGACAGAGTGGGGAGCAGAACAGGCAGATCCACTGAGATCCAGTGGCTGTGGACAGCTCCATAGTTCTGAGACTTAACCCACTGCACCACCAGGGAGGTCCGACACTGTAAGGATTTGATGACATGACACAAGTCAGCACTTTTAGCCCACTGCCTGGCACATGGAAAAGACAGCGTGCTTGTTATTGGTGGTGGTAGCAATGCTACAGCCGTTATCACAGCCATCCCTATTACTGTTTGTGGCAGATCCAGGCACTCTCATGGGAACCCAGTGAGCTTTAAGAGCCCCAAGCCCCAGAATTTCACAGGCCTTTCCCACAGTTGCATCACAACAGCTAGTCTGTTCCTCCTGAGAGCACCCAGGAGCTGCTCCATCATAGCTGTCTATCTTCAGTGTCCTGTTGATAAGATCTGTTAACATTCTCAGCTCCAGGTCTGAAATATACAAAGAACAGGGCCTGTTTGTTTGATCAGAGCTTCTAAGGTTTAACTCCCAGAGGAAATTAAATTAGGGGCCTGGAGCTATGACAGACTGTTGTGTTTCTTTGCAAGGAATGTCACCCTTAATATCATGCAGATCTTGTGTATAATTTTCCCATAATATTTTTTTTAAATAGTATGACATTTCCAGCAGGACACAGAAGATAACCAAAAGTGAAAATTGAGGAGCAACTAGGGTTTGTCCCCCTTTTGGGTCTTGCTATCCCCTCCACCAACTGAGTGCAAAATCACAAAATGAATCCACATACAGATGGTAGTGGCTCTATAAAAGCCACTATAATCCACCTCCACACCACCGATTCCAGACCTTTGTCAGAGGAACTGGCTTAGAACTGAAGCCTTGATAAGGGTTACCTTTTGTTTGAAATGGCTCACTGGGTGGCCCCAGTCCCTGTGAACTTTCCTCCCTTCCTACCTCCCACCCCCCCACCCCCCCACTCCATCTCATCCCCAGCTCTAACTGGCCCCAGACCTATTTACCTCTCTGGCAGAGAGTTCCTCCCTGCAAATTATTTGTGGGTTAGAAATCAGCCCAGCCTGGCCTGCACTGGAGCCATTGTAATGTAATTGGGTTTTAGGTATGCTTGTGTTTGTGCTAGCATTTGCAGAGATGGCAACAAGCCCCGGAAATGCCAAAAATATGAATGTGACTTTTGTACTACTCAAGCAGACTGGTGATAACTGGTAGAGAAACTCTGGACTTTGGGGGTGGGAGTAAAAGCCCTGGAATAAGAGAAGGAGGAGCCAGGGCTCAGCCTCAGTCTGTGGGAGGATCAGCTATGATTGCAAAGGGTCACGGAATTAGTGGGTTAGGAACAAGTCCCTCTTCAATTTGGCAGAAGCTTAGGGGTGAGGGAGGGCACTTCAAGTGGGCATTTCCCTGGTCCCATTTCACCTGTCTAAAGTGAAGGTCTTCACTTGAGGCCTGAGCTTCTCCAACAGAAACTTTGGTGATATGTGGGCCAGTGTGATCACAACTTTTTTGCTCCTTACTGGGGGCTTATTTTCTTGCAGCCTGCAAAGGAGACATCCTTTGGTTCCCAAGGGAGTGTGCTTGTCTATTGGGGGAAAGGATGTCCTGAACAAACCAATAAACCCTTTATTATCCTTATTGTTTGTAGCTGCAGTTGAGTCTCATTTTAAGTCCCTTTTAAGCATTCGGATGAGGACCCACAGATGGGCCAACCCTCTTCACAACAGGGTTGCCCTGTAACATTCCCCAGATGGGGCATAGGCTGCCTTCATGCCTATGTCCCTGGGGCTCCACCCAGGGCATTCTGTGGAATTGAGTAGAAGGTGAATAAATGAGTATATACCCGGGAGATAAGAGTTCAGGATTTGAAGCTGTACTTGGGCACTAACTTTAGAGTCCAGATGCGCCTGGGATAGGGTCTTATCTCAGCCACTCAAGCTGTGTGATAGCAGACCTCAGTTTTGTCATCTGTAAGGGGTTAAGATATATGAGCAGTTAGCTCAGCGCCTGATACACTAGTGATTTGTCTGCTACTTGGGGGTGATTGTCTCATTCTTTGCCCCTACCTCCACCCTATCAACTTCCCTTTGAGTCCTCTATACTGTGAGTACTATTTTGGCCATTTTACTTTATCACACAAGCTGACTGTATTCCAATTATGGAAACTTCTGTTCTTATCAGAATAAACAACTCCCAGGGCCTCCCTGGTGGCACAAGGGGTTAAGTCTCAGCACTATCAAGCAGATGGCAGCCACTGCAGCACGAGAACCCCCCAGCCAGGGAGCTTCCCACATGGCACAGCAGACCTCTCCTGTCTCGCCCACTGCCCCCCTCAGCAGTATATTTCAGTCAGTTTGCCTGTTCTGCTCCCCACTCTGTCTCTGGTGAATCCTCTCATCACCCCACACCTCTGGCCTACACCCCAGCTCTTGTATGCATAAATAAGTAAATCTTTTTTTAAAAAAAAAGAATAAACAACTCCCAGGGGAACCCTGATAGGTATTTCTCAAGCTCTTGATGCCATCCTTCTCATGGGGGGTGGGGGGTTCCCTCAGAGGAGCCCCTCACCTTGGTCTTTACCCCATGGTCTTTCCTCCTCTGTGGCCTACCCAGAGTGTTCAAAGTCTGTCTGTTAGGAGAGGCAAAGCAGAGGGAGGTAGAGCCACAGCCTTGGAGGTGCAAAGAGTCTGCTGTAGAGGCCCAGAAGGGTAGGGCCAGAGAAAGGTGAAGAGAAGGGTCAGACTGGGAAGAGGGGAGACATCCCCAGCCTGGGCCTGGTGTGGTACAGACCCGGGGGTGAGCTTTGACCTGGCTCTGTGGACCCAACCTGAGCACAGGAACTGTTTAAGAAAAAGATCCATCAGGCTGAGGAAGGCCCGAGTGCTCTGAACATTCCCATTGGCTGTAAAAGCTTTTTTCAGGGGTGAGTGTGGTGGTCGTGCCAGTCAAGCAGTGGGCTTGGGTTATCGTAGACATGGCAGTATCCCGGCACGGGGCATTGGCCTAGAGCAGTCACGTGGGACAACCACGAGGTGACCTGATAAAGGGGTTTCTCAAAGGAAATCCTAAAGAACTTAGTAGTGGGTGGAAATGGAAGTTGAGAGTACATTTCCCATCCGTAAAATGAGAGAGTTTGGTGTACAATCTCCAAATCATCCAGCTCAGACAGTCTTAGATGTACCTACTGGGGCATTTCCAGATTCCAGACAAGGCTGTATTCCAAATCCAAGTAGATTCCTTTTGTCCTACTGTGGGGGGAGTGTGTGTGTGGGGGGGGTCAACATGTGACCCTAGCTGGACAGTGTTCATCCCCTTGGCTTCTCTGTTTCCCCTTCATAGCACTGCAACATGTAGGTGGCCTGAACTGCCCAAAATAGGGGTGTTCCCCATCCATTTCCATGTCCTTCCAGGACCAGCATTACCATCCTTCCAGAGCTCCCCACCTTGCTTCCCTATCATTTTCTGATCTCTTCTTTCTCCTAGTCCCTCTGAAATTGCAGGGGGACGGGGGTGGGGGGGTGGGGGGGGGAGGAGAGATGGGAGTGGAATGACCCTTAGGGATAGGCCTTCAGCAGTTTTCTGCGTCCCTAGAGCAGATCACAGAGAGTTCATCTCTCCAAGGCCAAATTCATAGCTTGGCAGTTGTCAAAAAGACCGTGTAGGGCCTCCCCGGTGGTGCAGCTGTCTGAGCGGCGACACGAGTTCGACGCCCGGCCAGGGAGAATCCCACATGGCGTGGCAGACCTCTCCTGCCTCGCCCGCTGCTCCCCTCAGCAGTGTATTTCTGATCTGCCTGTTCTGCTCCCCGCTCTGTCTCTGGTGAACCCTCTCGCCGCCCCACGCCTCTGGCCTGTACCCCAGCTTGTATGTATAAATAAAAAATAAATCTTAAAAAAAAAAAGACCGTGTATTTTAAAAATAAGTAAATAAAATCCTGTCTCCCACCTTCTTCCTAGATTCTGTTGACCGAAGAGTTTGTAGAGAAAATGTTGGAGGACTTAGAAGATTTGACTTCTCCAGAGGAAGTAAGCCTGTTTGATTCTCTCTAACAGCGGGTTCTCATCTGATAGAAAAAGTGTGTGTGTGTGTGTGTGTGTGTGTGTGTGTGTGTGTGTGTGTGTGTGTGTGTGTGTGTGTCTGTCTGTCTGTCTGAGGTATGGGGATAAGCAGGAAAGGAGACCCAGGAGTTTTTAAACAGCTTTATTTCTCTCTGTCTCCCTGAGCCACCACCCCTCCCAGCTCTTGTAAGGACACCCAGCAAATGGTCTGAATTGCCGTCTCCTCAGAACCTCATTGAAGAGAGAGGAGGGCCTTCAGGCTAATACGAGTTCTCTCCAGCCCCTGCTGTTCCCTGGCAGGTTCTGAACAGAAAGCCCACGCCTGCTGCCAGAGAACATTCCACTGGGGAGTTGTGGTGGGCAGTGAGGGACTCCTGCTCTTGCCTCAGGCCACCCAGGAGCCACTCTCCTTCCCTCCTCCAGCCATAAGCTCACCCCTTTGCTCTGCCTTTTCCAGTCCTAGCTCAGAGTCTGGAGAGTTGGCAGGCTGGGGGAGGGGAGGCCTGTGCCTTCCCTGGCTGCTCCTCCGGGTACAGGAATGGAACCCACAATCCCCTTTGTTTTTCTTCCTTGTTCCTGGCATCCTCATTTGCCACCCTCATTTGAGGGGACTTACCTCATCCTGGAAAGTCCCTTACCCTCCCTCTCCTCCTGCCTCCTCCTAAATAGCACCCCAGTGGGATCTGAGCCTTCCTGGCCTCAATACCCAATAGGTTAGTGGAGCAGAACAAGCTGCTCCAGCTCTGGAGAGCTCTTCTGGACCCTCCTGTGGCTGTGGCAGGCACAGACCCTCCCCTGCCCTTCTGCTCCAAAGTGTATTTGAGGGGAAGTTCCTTCACCTCCCTGGAGCCAGGCTTTCAAACTAGAAGAAGGCCAGGCAGAAATGTCCAGCTGCCAGGGCTCCCACCACCTCACCAGCCAGGACAAGAAGGCCTCTGACATCCACAGGGAAGGCCTGACCTGTCCAGGTCTCCAGGTGGACAGGAACTCCTTGGACCCTGAGGTCATCCTTTAGTGGGCGAGATAGTGTCTTCTCTGTCCCCTGGATATGGCTTGATAAATTAACTCATTCATACATTCAGTAGTCATCAAGCACCCAATCTGTGCCAGCCAGTCAACCCCCACAAGTCACTGGTCCCTGATGCCCAGCTCCCATTCAGTCAGACCAGAGCCAGCTGCCCAGAAGCGCTTCCGGAGAGGCCATGTCACACAGGGATGGCACTGTGCCAGGCTGCTGCTTTGAGCTTGGACACTGAGGGGGTAGGAGGGGGACAGTCCAGGCAAGAGGGACAGGAGCCAGGGGAAGCTTAGGAAAGTAGGTCACTAAAAATGACGGGGTGTTTTTTTTTTTTTTGCTTTCCTCTGCAGAGGCTGTCCCCACACCCTGCCCCACTCTCCACTTTGTCCTGCCTTGGACAGGTCCCCAATGGAGGGAGGGAGAGGAGCTAGTTAGGAGTGTCAAAGCTGCCCTCTTCTAATCCCTGCTCTAGGCAGGCTGAGAGCCCTGCTCTTCGAAGCCTCCTTTCCAGCCTGACCCCAGCGCAGTAGGAGTCGTAAAAGGCAGACCTGTTTCCAAGCTTCCGTCGTCATCGAGTCAGTGAGCATCTACTGAGCATCCATGACTTGTGCTAGACCACACCTCAGGGCCCAGAATGCAAAGGGAGTGAGCTGTGCTAGCCCCTCCCTCTACCCCACCGGAAGCTTGAGAAACAAAACTAAGCAAGTCAGTGATTCTCAGGGTGGGGCAGGAAGACCATGGGCTCTCCTGGGACCTCTGAGACCTCTCAGACTGGCAACTGTGGGAAGCAGATGGGGATGAACAAGGGGGAACAGGTGGGGTTGCTCTTCCTGAGGCCGCACCAGGTCCAAGAAATCACTTCAAGCCACATTTGTCGTGCTCCTTTGCTCCCGTGAGGGCCTCCTGCTCTCTGAGCTCTGGTGAAGGCCGCAGAGCCAGGTTCCAGGCTCCTTTCATATCAGCCTCCAGAGAGAAGCCATGGCAGGGACAAGACCATAGTGCTCCAGACCTCAAGCCACTTCCCTGTAACATCTGCACCTTCCCCTGCCCCCAATCCTCCAGCCCCAGGGCCTCAGGGAGCAGATTCCTGACATGCTTGTGGCTGGAGGCAGAACCCAGGAAGTGAGCTGGCGGGAGGGAGGTCAGCACAGTCAAGAAAGAGTTAGAAAACATGCCTCCTCCAACGCCAGTTAATTATTGGCAGGGCCAGGGGAAGAAGGGGGTCACTGAACTCCAGCAGCTTGACCCCAGCTACCCACCAGGATCTAGCACTGGAGATTGATGCCAGGCAACCTACCTTGCCCCCAGCACCTGGGGGATGGGGCCTGGGTGAGAGTCCCGGCCTCTCTAGGCAATCTGGGAAGAAGGGTCCTGCTAACTTCCTGCACTCTGGCTCTCTGCTTGCTCCCTCCACAGTTCAAACTTCCCAAAGAGTACAGCTGGCCTGAAAAGAAGCTGAAAGTCTCCATCCTACCCGACATGGTATTCGACAGTCCACTGCACTAGCCTGTGCTGGGCCCTGCAGGGGCCAAGGGAGAGCCCGACTGCTCCCCGGTGACTTCCATCATGACGACTGTGTAAGAGAGGTCCCACAAGTAAAAGGACAAGTGTGAGGATGACCGCACAGCCACCGCACCTCCAGCCGGTGGGATACCCTGCACAGGCCCCGGCCCCCTCCTCACCTGCAGCTCAGGGGCCTCACCTGCTACTGGGCCACGAGAAGGAAAATGCTAACCTTCCTTTCCCTCCTGCTGCTGCCACAGGTTCTGGTTTGAGATTGATTCTGGACCTTTGATGTGCCCCTGGGTAGAAACAGGCCTCATTCTCACCTGCTCCTTGTCACGCAGCCTGGCAGGAAGGTTGGCAGTCAGTCGTGTGCACTGCCCAGCTCAACTGGGAAGTCTGGTAGTGAAGCTCCTCTGGCCACAGAACAGTTCCTCTGCTGGTGTTTGGTTTTCTTCCTCCCTATTTTATTTTGGAGAAACCGGACGGTATTTTATTGCTCTTCAAAGATGCCATGTATGTAATGTTTTTTAAACAGAACTTGATTCCAGATACTTTTTCATTCTCTTAGACAGGGGCCTGGGGCCATGTCACCACCTAAGCCCCCACCAGAGAAGGTGGCAGTGTTTGTCTGCCAGGACCTTGGAGGAGCTGGCTTCACAGAGAGGCTTTTCTTGCCTGCTGGGCCTGGTGGAGCCTGGGGCAGGAGAGAGTGGAGAGACTTCCCCATGCAGTTTAGCTAGGGCCAGAGAAGGGTGCTGCTGGTTCCTAAGCGGATTGGGTCCCCACAGAATTTGAGGACTATCGGAGTCTTGGAGACTCCTCTTCCAGGACTTTTCTACCCAACAGGCCTGCCTGGGAGAGGATGAGGCCCAGCACTTCACAAACCATCCCCACCTGCCAGTCAAGGGCTGAGTTTCCAGCTCTTTGATCTCGCTCTCTCGTTTCCTCATCCCCTATGGCCTGTCAGCTTCTAGGTTACAGAACCCTGGCTTCTTAAAAATGGAAAAATCAACCTCTCAACACATCTTTCACTTTGATTTTGTAATCTCTGCACTCTCCCATCCCCTTGTATCCACTCATTTCTCATCTCATTCCCATTCCTTGTCCTGTCTCCTTGCTTGTGCTTCTTGGTCTCTGGCCTCTGACGGAGTAGATTTTGTGGTCTTCCTGCCAGAAACCTGCCTATATCTGATGCTATGGTTTTGAGCTCCTCTGGCTTTTATTTTCCTTTTCTGACTAGACTCAGTAAGCCCCCCTCCCTTCTGTCCTCCAACTCTAGGAACTGTTATTTCAACGTGACCCTTCGAGCCTTTCCAAAGCAAAGTCATTTTGTCTATCAGGACCCTCCAGGGCTCCTTACTGCCCATCTGCCCCTGTCCTTCATGCAGGCACCACCATGGGTGCTGCAGGACCCCTCTGATGTAAGCTCCAGCCAAGAGCTGCCTCCAGGGGCCACCAGAGCTGTGGCTGGGCTCTGCAGCGAGCAGGAGCTGGACTGCCAAGGGGCCTCCAGGGCCTGGCCCTTCTTGCACACACCCTCAGGGCTGCCCGGGTAACCATCAAACTCAGCGCCTCAAGGCCAGTCAGCCTGGACTATTGGGAGAGTGGCCCTGGGCACCACGGGCCATGGAAGCCCCTCTGGACCTGGTGAGGGCAGTAGCTGTGTCTTCTGCTCTGGGGACTTTTACAAATAGACATTTCCTGGCCTTCATCTACCACAGCATTCCTGCCTTGGAAGCTCTTCTGACAGCTCAGGCCAGAGAAGTGACATCAGCTTGCGTCCTTTCTTGCCATCCTGACCTGCCTCCAGGAAGTCTTTCTCTCCAGGGACCTGTCTCCTCCCACCTGATGGGGTTGTTTTCTGAGCTAAGCTTTGTCTTCTGTATGGGAGGTGGGAGGAAAGCAGGTGAGCTCTGAGACGGTGAGCCCACAAGGGCATCCCTCTTTCCCCACAGGGCATTGGCCTCAGGGGGGCGGCAGGGCTTCCCGGTCTCTTGCCAGGTTTCCTTTCCTTGGAGGGTACTTCCTTCCCAGAGGTTTCTCAGGAAGGGGGCTCTCCTCTGAGCTAGTTGGTGAGAGAGGCTGACTATGTACCATGCCCAGCACAGCGCCTGGCATATGGTGGGTGTTCCCTAAACATACTTCTTTCCCTCCCTGCAGCTCTTTGGGAGCCCTGACCTCATAGTGAATTGGGGAGGTAAAAAGCCTTCCTCCCTAAATCTGCTTCTTCCAAGGGCTTCCTTGAGGCTTTCCCAACCCTTCCCCTCCTTTCAGGTCCCTGGTGCTGATGCTGGAGCTTCCATTAAGAAGGGGTCCCCCTGCTGTTTGCCTGCTAGAGAGGCAGACTCCTGGGACTCCTCAGGCCCAATAGAGATAGGTTCCAAGACGACTGCAGACCTGCTGCCATTCCCCAAGGATGTAGAGGCTCAGGTAAGGCCTCAGGACCTGGAGCTGGTGCCCCTTCCCACCCTCCTGTTCCTCTTCCAAAGATGTGGCTTCGGGGTAGGAACTGGGAAGCCTGCGGGAGAGTAGAAAAGGGCTAGAGCATTTTAAAAAATGAACACAGGGTCTTGGGACTCGGTTTTGAGATGGAGTTGAGAGCAGGGAAAAACCCGAAGGTCGGTGCCCCTATGGGGCAGACCAGAACAGAAACCCTTTTATTATTATTTTTTTATCTGGTTGTCTTTCCTCTCTGGCTTCCAGGTCCTGTGCCTGTAATAAGTCAGGAGCCCTGTAGAGACTCCACCTTTTGTACAAGTACCTGAATGCTGCAATGAGCAGACTTTTGTAAAATTTTATATTAGTTTCTAATGTCAATGGCAACTCAGCTCCTGGGGGCTGCAGCCAGCCTGGGACTTTTGTAAGAATTTTTGGGTGACTCACTTAGATGTTTCCTTCTTGCCTCCTCTTCCTCTGTGTAATCTAAGTGCATTAAACATATTTGCAGAAGTGCCTGGGTCTCGTGCTCCTTTCCCACTGCTGCATAGGGAATGGAAAGCCTGGGGCCCTGGCAGAGGGAGGTGGGTTGCATTGGGCCTCTTAAAAGAAGCCTGGATGGAAAAGGCCCCAAAGATTATTGTTGGGAGTTGGGGGGTGGTAGTAGCCAAGGAGCAGGATCACACAGCTGAGGGCTCTTCAGTCATGCAGAAATCGCTCTGGGAACAGGCGCTCTCACTGGTCTTGCTTTCTCTGGGGTCAAGGTGAGCTTGGGACATGGTCCAGGGAGATGAGTGGGTGGATAAAGACCCTCTCTGCCACTTCATTCCTTTTCTACCTCCTCTCACCAAAAGCCCCTTTGCCCTTGGGAAGATGGACCTTCTTTACCTCCAGTTTGGAGTCCTTGTGCCCCCTTCTTCCTAGGGCCAGAGACAGCCACTCCTCTCACCAGGCATCTAAAGTCGCCTTCTAATCCCGGCATGGAGGCCGGATGGAGGAGTAGCCCACACTTCTGTCATCTCTTCCTCCCCAAGATTACCAACTCCTGTCTCTCCAAGGCCTGGTGTGGTGAAACAAAGCCCTATGTCAGTTAGAAGACAAAACCCTGGGACCATAGAGGCAGACCAGACAGGGTTTCTGGAACCTGTGGGATTGCTGTGGGTCCTTACACTTCCTGAGAACTAGCAGGGCCTTCTCTCCTGGTCCTTAGAATGGAACTGTAGCACCCAGAGTGTTCTACTGGAGCTGGTCCCCCCAGGCAACAAGAAGGGTGTGGGGAGGGACTTTTAGCTTCTTTTCCTGTCCTCTGAGAACTAGCTGTGTCTAGGGAAACTTCTTTGGGAGCAGGTTAGCACTACTTACCCTGTCACCTCCTTAAACTGTGGCCCCTAGCTCCCCTGACCCCGGCCGGGAGATTCCCACAGGGCAGGGCAGACCTCTCCACCTCGCCCGCTGCTCCTCTTAGCAGTGTGTTTCCATCGATCTGCCTGTTCTGCTCCCCACTCTGTCTCTGGTGAACCCTCATGCCGCCCCACGCCTCTGGCCTGTATGCCAGCTTGTATGCATAAATAAATCTTTACAAAAAAAACTGCGGCCCCTAGAGCTGCAGGGCAGGTCCTGTCTGGGACTCTCAACTGGGACCCTCTGGCAGGCAGAGCCAGGCTGACAACTCCAGGGTAACCCAGGCCACCCTTCTCAGAGATCAGGTTGGACTACTTATCTAATTAATCCTCCAACTAGCCTAGAAGAATCCAGGATCAGGGTGAAGATTTTGCTTCAGAGAGGGCAGAATAGGGAGATCCTGTGTTTAGGTTGTTCCAGGAGACAGGATTACACTATGGTTGTTACTGGAAAGAGAAGGGCTCTTAGGCCCAGAGCAGAGACCCCATTCCTAGATTTAGGGAGGGAAGAAATCTGTTATGTCGTCTTGAATGTCTACTTCAAAAGACTTGTACATTCCTCCCGTGTTTGCTCTGCTCCATGGAGTAGGGGAGGAGGGGAGTCTGGGGCCTTGGGTAAGAAGGCCCATAGGCTCCAGGGCAGTGGGGCTGGGGGACCCAAGAGATTTGCCAAACTGGCCTGACCAGAAGGAGAATGCAAACTGGAAGTGATTCAACCCAGCCTGCCAGGCCATGAGAGAGCTAAAGGCTGCAGAGGGGAGGAGGTGGGGAGGCGGGAAGGAGAGGAGAGATTAGCTGGGCAGAACAAGGGAGGCACATGTCCCAAGGCTACTGGGGCAGGTCGGGATGTGTCTGGGAGGGACAGCCATCTCCAGACCCTTCCATGGGGCATGATGGACTGACCCAGTGCCCTCTACTCCTCAGTGCCAGGAAGTCTTTGGGAAACAGTTCAGGGCAGGATGGGAGGAGGAGCGAGATGACTGCCTGCCGGTGTTCACAGCTGATATGAGTATAGCTTTCCAAGTAACTTGAGGGGCAGGGGAGACTTGGAGGGGGCTCACATGGCAGTGGTGGCCTTATTGGGCCAGATACCTGAGGGCAGAGACCCTGTCCCTTTGTTTACCTAGTTTTACCCGCCACTACCCCACACCCCACCTCAGAGGTGCCATGATTACACTGAAGGGATAGAGAATGGGGGTTCTGGGTCACAACCTCTAAGAGACAGAGCAAGGCTGACTGGGCATAGTTGAGCCTCCACAAGAACACCGTGGGAACGGCAAGAACTAGAAAATATGTTCATTCACTTGTTCTTTCAACAAACCTGTGTCAGGCTCTCTGCTCTACACACTGAGACTAGACACAGGCCTGGCCTGAAGGAGCTCACAGTGCAGTGAGAAGAAAGGACAAGGAGACAAGGACAAGGATAAGACAGAAAAGAAGGCAGCGTGCTGCCATCCGTCACACCCAATCCCACCGCTGTCATCCCGGTGACTACTTCAGGCAGATCAACCAATCTGGGCTCCAGTTTCTTCATCTGCAAATGGATACTGCATAGTTTTCTCAAGGATTGTGTGAGATAATACATGTGACACAGTAATTACTCAATGTGCAATTTATTAAAGGCTATGCTAGAGGATGGGCACTCAAAATGTGCCCCAATCCAGTCTAGGGAGATTAAATAAGGTTTCCTGAAAGAAGTAACATCAAGTCAAAAGCTGAAGGACACTTAAGGATGAATTAGACAAAAGAAAATGGGGCTTTGATTTCAGAAGCTCTCCAGATAGAGTGACAAGGGCTTAAGTCCCAAAACTCTGCCTGGGAACTGTTCAGATTACTTAGAGTATATAGTTGAAGGCATCAAACTTCCATTTTGGAACCATTTTCTTGCCTGCTGAATGGAGAATGCTTTGAAAGAAAGCAAGATTGGAGGCAAGGTGGTCAGTCAAACCCTGGGTTAAGACAGAAGCAGTAGGGGGGCCTCCCTGTTGACCTAGGGGTTAAATCTCAGCTCTATCACCAGGATGGCTTGAGTTCGATCCCCAGCCAGGGAGCTAACCCACATGGCCCAGCAGCCCTCTCCTGTCTTGTCTGCTGCTCCCCTCAGCAGTGTATTTCAGTAGAGCCACCTGTTCTGCTCCCCACTCTGTCTCTAGGGAATCCTCTCACCTCCTGTGCCCTAGTTCTTCTATGCAAAAATAAATAAAATCTTTTGTAAAAAAGCAGTAGGGATGGAGATAATGGGATTTATTTATTATTAATTTTTATTTATTTATGCATACAAGAACAGGGGTCTAGGAAAGAGGTGCAGGGGGTGAGAAGATTCACTAGAGACAGTGGGGAGGAGAACAGGCAGATCTACTGAAATATACTGCTGAGGGGACCAGCAGGCAAGAAAGGAGCGATCTCCTGTGCCATGTGGGTTAGCTCCCTGGCCAGGTATTGAACTCATGCTGCTGTAGCTGGCGATAGCTTGTTAGTGCTGTGACTTAACCCCTGCGCCACATGGCAGGCCCAAAGGACTGATATTTTTAAAGGATTACTCTTGCTACTCTGTTGAGAATTGATTCCAGGAGTGAGAGGTAAAAGAGAAACTAGTTGGGGCCTACTGAAATAATCCAGGCTAGAATTATGGTGAAGTAATGAAGAAGCTAAGTAGTAGGCAAGATGTGCTGAAGCATTTACTATGAGATGGTCACTGAAAAGCAGAAGACCAGTAGGGGGCAAAAATTAGTATAGTTTTGAAAATGTTGAGTTTGAGATGTTTGTTGTACCTCCAAGTGAAGACGTCAGGTAAACAACTAGTATATAAATGAAAGACATGAGCTAGGTTTCAGAGATGGATCTATAGACCTGATAAGCAACAAGGAGATGGGTCTCCCCGGTGGCACAGGGATTAAGTCTCAGAGCTATCAAGCTATTACTATTACCAGCCACTGCAGCATGAGTTCCATCCCCCACATATGACGAAGCAGATCTCTCCTTTCTTGCCCTATGCTCCCCTCAGCAGTGTATTTCAGTAGATCAATCTGTTCTGCTTCCCACTCTGTCTCTGGTGAATCCTCTCACCCCCCACACCTCTGGCCAACATCCCAACTCTTTATGCATAAATAAATAAAAATCGGGGCCTCCCCGGTGGCGCAGCGGCGACGCGAGTTCGACGCCCGGCCAGGGAGAATCCCACATGGCGCGCCAGGCCTCTCCTGCCTCGCCCGCTGCTCCCCTCAGCAGTGTATTTCTGATCTGCCTGTTCTGCTACCTGCTCTGTCTCTGGTGGACCCTCTCGCCGCCCCACACCTCTGGCCTGTACCTCAGCTTGTATGTATAAATAAAAAATAAATATTAAAAAAAACAAATAAAAATCTTTTTTTTTAATTTTTTTAATAATTTCTTCCTTTTTTTAAGATTTATTTATGCATATAAGCTGGGGTGCAGGCCAGAGGCGTGGGGCTGTGAGAGGGTTCACCAGAGACAGAGTGGGGAGCAGAACAGGCAGATTGACTGAAACACACTGCTGAGGGGAGCAACAGGGGAGGCAGGAGAGGTCTGCTGTGCCATGTGGGAGTCTCTGGGCGGCATTGAACTAGTGCTGCAGCTGCGGACAGCTCCACAGCACTGCTCTTAATCCATTGTGCCACCAGGGAGGCCCAATAAAAATAAATCTTCAAAAAAAAAAAGTTGCTCCCTCACTTTTTTTTTTAAGATTCATTTATTTATGCATATAAGAACTGGGGTGTAGGCCAGAAGTATGGGGTAGTGAGAGGATTCAGCAGAGATAGAGTGGGGAGCAGCACAGGCAGATCGATGGAAACACACTGCTGAGGGGAGCAGCGGGCGAGGCAGGAGAGGTCTTCCACACCATGTGGGAATCTCCCCAGCCGGGCATAGAACTCATGTTGCTGCTGCCGACAACTCCACAGTGCACTGCCCAACCGCTGCACCACCAGGGAGGCCCACTCCCTGACTTGTTAACAAAGTTGTCCCACAGGTCTACTGACTAAGATGGGGAAATGGAGTGGAGGGGGCACAAATGGAACATGAAGAGGCTGAAGAGTTTAGTTTCCAATACATTGAATTCAAGGTACCTGTGGGATACTTGTGTGGAGAACATCTTATATTTGTGTGTAAGAATGTTTTGACAGTTCAGAAGGATATACTATATACAGTGATAAGGATATCTTGATCCAATTCCTCATTATTGATATTGTAGGATTCCTCTCAATCCCATATTTAATCCTTATCTAGTCCTATTGGCTCTATTTCCAAAATGTATCCCAAATCTGACAGCTTCTTACAACCAGCTTCAAGTCTAAATATCAAGACCTCTAAGGTCATGTGTATTTGGTTCCTATCTGTCTTCTTCACTACACAGCCTTCTACCATGGAGCAAGCCTTATCTAATGCTTTTGCGTTTGTTTTTCCATAACTGAAGTATTCTTCCCGGGTTGTCAATTTGCTGATTCCTGAACATTAAGGTCTCAGCTTAAATGTCACTCTTTTGAAGAGCCCTTAGTGTGACTAACCCTTATCCTCTATCACGGAAACTGTCCTACACATTTAACTCGAAAGTGTTTTTGGACATGTTTTCCAGGGAATCCCCAGGGCCTGGAAAAATGCCTGGCACATAAAGGCTTTTGTTACATATTTGTTAACTGACCAATTGACCTCTGGCAGATTGCGTCAATTCTTTAACCTCCATTTCCTTACTGATAGAAGAGGATAATAATACCTATCTTGCTTGGTAGTTTTAAGCATCAGAAATGTGGGGGAAAGTATTAAGGACATCAAGAAATTGCTGCACAGTGAACCTTAGCCATTCCCCTGCTCAGTTCCATCAGACAGATGCAAACCCTCCTTTCTCTGGTAGGTAAAAAGAGCTACGGTTGCAGAGGTCCTGTAAGACGTGGTCCCACTCCGCAGCTGCAGCATCGCCCTTTTAAGAGGCGCAGAACCCCCACCTTCTAACCCAAAGTTTAATGTACCGGTGTTAGTACAAGTCAAGTGAGACTCTCCGCTTGCCCCGCCTTTAAGAGGCGGAGCCTTATTGTGGAGGCCTATAGCAGGAGCATCCTCTGGACCAGCCCCAACTCCAGACAGGGAAAAGGGGAGGAGCCGGGCGCCACAGCAGCAGTACCAGCACTTCCGGACAATACGCCCCGCCCCGCCCCCGTCCGTTTATTTCTCCCTTGCTGGGTGGGCAGTACTAGCGGGTGCTGATTAAAGGCGCCGCCGTTGCGCTGCCGCTTTCTCCTTGCTTCCCCCTTTCCGTTTCCCCGCCCCTTTCCAAATAGCGGGACCGGCCTTGATGTAGGGACACCACCCTCCGCCTCTCTGCTCCCTACCTTTGGAGTCCGGCTCACCGCAGTCCCCTGCCCGCCCGCGTCCCCACCCTACTAGCTGCACTCTGCTCAGAGCCCATTGTATCCCCGCCTCCCTCCCACTCCCAACCCCCTGGCTGCAGACTCCGAGCCCGGGCTGTGGCGGGAAGATCGGGGACCTCTGTGCGCCCCTCCAGCCGGTCCCGCGAGCCGGGCCCCTCCCCCTTCCTCCCTCCTAGCAACAGCGCGGTAGGGACGAGGGCGCCCTTCCTCTGTCTAGGAGGAGGGGGCCGACTGGCGGACAGCAGGAACGCACCCCCCCCAGCACCAGCAGCGAACCCCCACGCCCCTTTCCTGGGGGAAGGAGAACCGGAGCCCAAGCGAGCCGAGGCAGGAAAAGGCAGCCGCGGACTGCCCAACCCGCAGATCATTTTTATTATCGAGATTATTATTAAAAGGGGGCGGGAGCCCAGGATGCGGGGGATGGGGCTAGAGACGCAGCTATTTTTATTAAACAGATTATTCCTGAAATAATAATACGCGCAAGATGGCTGAAGGTGGCTATGATGAGAGTGTTGGGGTTTTTTTCCTTCCTCTTTTTTTTTTTTTTTAATCTGAGGATAAAGCTCTGAGGCGACAGCCGCTGCGGAGACCCTGCCCGGAGTGCCCTCCTCTCAGTTGAGAAGCTGCGGGCGGACAAACGGACCCACAGAGCAAGCTGCTGGCGTGGGCCCGCCCCGGACGCGTCGCCTGGGCAGCCCGGATCCGCGGGCGCTCTCCTTTCTGCAGACTTCTTCCAATTCTGATCTTTTTTTATTTTTTGGAAAGGAGCGGGGTGGGTGGAGCAGAGGTGGAAAGAAATCGGGACTTGGTATTTTCTCCCCTCCTAATTTTAAGGAGGCCATTAGCCCTCCCCCTTAAAAAAGAATCCCACCAAGAGAAATAGAAAGAACGCTGCAGGACCATCGAGCGAGCGCGCTCGGATCATCGGCCGCCGCCGCCACAGCGCTCGCCGCCAGAAGCCCAAGATGGCTGGGCGCTGAGGGAAACAGCCTGGCCCGGCTGGCTCGGCCCGGCCCGGCTGCCACAGGCTGGCTCCGACCGCAGCCCGGAGCCTTCCAGGCCGGAGCAGAGGCCGAGAAGAAAAGAAAGTGGGGGGGAGGGGGGCCGGGGTGGCGAAGGGGGAGGG
>PVIJ01012436.1:0-49639 GCA_004024925.1 Scalopus aquaticus
TCGTGGTGTATTATCTTATGGATGCATTGTTGGATCCTATTGGCCAAGATTTTGTTGAATATTTTTGCATCAGTATTCATTAGGGAGATTGGTCTGTAGTTTTCTTTTTTTGTATTGTCTTTGTCTGGTTTTGGTATTAGAGTAATATTTGCTTCATAGAATGTGTTTGGTAGTATTCCTTCCTTCTCGATTTTTTGAATGAGTTTGTGTAATATAGGGACTATTTCATTTTTGAATGTTTGGTAGAATTCATTTGTGAAACCATCTGGTCCTGGGCTTTTGTTTTTGGGGAGGTTTTTAATTACTGTTTCAATTTTAATACTTGTGATTGGTCTGTTTAGGTGTTCTATATCTTCTTTGTCTAGCTTTGGGTGATTGTATAGTTTTATAGCGGAGGGAGGGAAGGAAAATCGCACAAAATGGAATAGAAGAGAACACAAGGGACCATGGAGATGGATCATGTGTGAATTGGTGGTGGGCTACCCAAGGGGAATACAAAATGTAAAAGACATAAATAACAATAAAAATATATATTAAAAAAAAAAGGATTAGCAGATCCATGGTTGGTGAGTGTTTAGTACAGCCTTCATCTTTCTTCCATTTCTCAGGACTTCATCAATAAAGTCTGCATCGCTTACTGAAGGTGTAGGATAGGCAAATACTCAGGATTCGGAGATCCCGAGTTCCAAGTCCAGGTCGGCAAAGGGTGGGGGGAAATAAAAGGCAGGAGGCGCAGGATGGTGGTTGTCAGCTGACTTCCGGGTCACTTCAGCAAGAACAGGTCACATTCAGACACGAGCTGCTTTGTTTTCTGCTGTTAAGCCAACCTCAGGGGCCACCCTATTTTGTTTCAAAGTACTGCCTTTCACCAAGGACTAACGGGATGAGCTCTGAGGGGTGTGGCTTCACTTTCTGGGTCTTCCTTTCCCAGGAAGAAGTTAGTAATTCAGGTGCATTCTTGTTCATTACGCTTCTTACATGAAAGGTACTGGATGTAGCAAAGCCTTTTCTGATCTACTGATAGATAATATACCAAAAAAATCCTAGAAATTAACTTGTGCCAGACAACTATCCCCACAGAGCAAGTGACAGCATGGGGGTGGCAGTGCCAGAAATGCCTCCCTGCAGAAGGCGAGGCACCAATGGCAGCTGGATCTCAGGGTGCCCTGTCTGACCTGGGGATGCCCACTCCGCAGCAGCCACCCTGGATGGGAGACAGCAGCACTTCCACAAGGGCCTGGACGATTGGAAGCAACATCGCGAGAAGTCACAGGCCGCGCTGGACGTCTCCCAGAGGGAGGCCCGGGCACTCAGCGCGGGCTCCTTGAGCTTGAGGCTCAAGCACACCTATGAGGAAAGCGCCCTGAGCCGGGAAACTCCAGAGGGAGACAAGCAGCTTCAAGGTACTCTGACCTGGGCTGGGCACCACCGCAGGGGCAAGGGCAAGGCCGGCTTCTCCAGACAGATGGCCTTGAAAAGCTCATGTTTGAACTTTTCAATTTTACTTTTTGAAAAGTTTTTTTTAAAATATAGATATTATCCATTAAATGGATCCTGAACACAAGACTACCTTTCTATCTGTAGTCTCAGTTCCACTCTGTAAAGGAAGCTACCAGTTAGAATTTCTTGAGCACTTGTTTGTAGGTTCTAGCAGAGGAGTGCTAGGAGGGTATACTCTGTATACCCTCGACTGAAGACCAGTCCGTCTCTATTCAGGGAAGGTCTTCCTCTTCCACCAAGAGCACAGCTTCCGGGGGGACACACATGGAGCGGTGAGGGAGGAAGGGGACACCCGCCTAGCCAGCCAGATGAGCCGAATCAATCCTGGCTATCAAGGGGGTGACAGATGTCGCAGCCAGATCACCCTCACATCCTGGAATTTCTTTATATCCATCGCCTTATGACGATTTTCCACACATGCATGCATTCATGTATGTATATTTTTTGCCCAAATTACACATTATGTCACACCTTGTATTTTTTCATTTGACAATATGATTTCTAATTTAACGATTTCTATAGCCCATGCTATCAGGCACTGTTCTATAGTCAACTATTCACTGTTTAGTTCTCAGAGTTTTATGTACTAGCTTATTTGTAACATATAGATTGTACCGAGCTGCAGAAGGTTAAGATTCATAGTCAGTAAGTACCAGAGCTGAGATCTGAATGCAGTTAGCTTGACCACAGCAAGTCTGCCCTTCACCACCCGGCTCTGCCACCTTCCCGTGTGCCTGGTGATTCTCTGCACGCCTTTAATGGAGACCTATCACCTGACTGCTAATAGCTACATGGTGTCCTATAATCAGATAATGAACATTTATTTAACTAGACTACTCATTTTAGATAGGATTTTCCACAGTTATAAATGACTCCATATTATATATCCCTGTACATGTACTTATGGACAGGGTTCTACAGGCTAGATCCCTAATAAAATTGCAAGGTTAAAGGAATGAATTTTTACATTTGAAGTACTGCCAAGCTGCTCTTCAAAGAGGCTGCCAAATTACACCAGCACCAACAATGATATGCATTAAAATCCCGAGATGTCCTGCGAACAAGCTCATTACTCTCAGGGGCATAAATGAAACTGCTTTCTCTGTTGACCTGCAAAGTCCCACGATCAGGTCACTGACTGGGCATGTGAAAGGGGCCAGAACAGTGGTTGGAAAACTTTAGTTGCATCTGAACCACCGCCTGGAGGGTTTGTTAAAACACAGATGGCTGAGTCTCCCCGCCAGAGTTTTTAATTCAGGCGATCCTGGAGGGGGTCTGAGAATTTGCATTTCTAACAAGTCCCCAGGCGAAGTGGTTCCTGCTGGTTGGGGACCTCACTTGCTTGGGATGGGACTTGGGCAGACATCTTTTGAAAACCCCTCCAAGTGATTCTAAGGTATGGGCAGGGCAGTTTTCTCTCAGGAACGCCTCTAGAGGAGAGGGCTTATCACAGAAGGATTTATTCACGAGAATTGCCATGTAATGGGTTTGTTTTTGTGACTTAAAAATTCTTGTCCTGTCACATCAAAGCCAGGGATCACAGACCAGAGGAGCAAGTGAGCTTTTGCGTTCTTCCCATGGCTCTGGACTGTGGGAAATACCCAGAGTCGCTTGGGCTCTCACCACACCTCCTAGATATCAAAGCCTCTTAATGCAGAGACAGACCTGACAATAACAGTATCGGATGGTGGACGTTTTCTCACTTCTCAAAGCCTTATTCTGTCAGGGCTCCTTGTTCTGAGATGCAAGCCACACACCCGCAAGGGCTGGAGCTCCAGCCACTCGACTTGTGATTCTTCGGTCTTTCTGGGCTCGTGTATTAGCTTCTTGGCAGCTTATGCCTTAGGTTCCCAGCCTGGCATTAGCAGTGGCAGACACAAACAGCAGCCACTGGTGTTGTTACTAAGTGCTTACACCCGCAGTGTAGGCCTTCTAGGCCTGTGTCTTAGAGCCCTGCCAGGCGGAATCTGGCTCTGGCAAGCAGGACCCCCACATAAAGTTGTACGGGTTGTTCATTGCACAGTGTTCTAGGAGCAGCATTCTCACCAGTTGCTGTAGGCAGTTTTCTGGCAGATGGCAAAATATATTGAAGAATAGAGGCTTTTTTCAAGTCCAACAAAGGCCCCACATGTGCCAGGTTGGACTTGCTACTTAGTTCCCAGGGATGGCTTGGTCCTCGTGGGCCTTGGAGAACAGGCCTCCGTGCCTGATCGCCTGGGTCTGAGACCAGTTCCTCTCATTAACTGTTTTTTCTTCCCTTTTCAGAAGAGATTTCTAACCTGACAAATCAGGTGAACAAAGGAAACAAGAACTCAAGTGAGTCGGAGAAAGTCAAGAGAGACTGAATGGGAGAAGACTGAAGTCCAGGGGCACTGGAGGAAGCAGAGATATTACCTCCAGGGAGCAAGGAAGGTTCTCACCTGTAGCACAAAGCAGATCTGCAGCCTGGTAACAGCGGCAACAACAGTGACATGTGTCCGAGTGCCCGCCCGCACCAGGCGCTGCGCCAATGCTGGCTGTGCAGTGTTTTCTGGAATCTCCCTAGCAAGTTCTTACCCACAAGCTTCAGGTGAGGAACTCGAGACTCAGAGCAGAATAAGCAGCAGTGGATGCAAATCCGCCAATTGTATTGAAACTGGGAACTGGATCTGCCTCACCCCCAGTACTGGGACTGCACTCCTCAAAGTGGGGCCCATAGGCCAGTTGCATGCGCATCACTCCGGAGCTCGTTAGAAATTCAGACTTCCAGCCTCTCTCCTCCTCTGCTGAGTCAGAACCTATATTTGATCAAATGTGGTTGATATTCATATTAGCATTTGAGAAGCTCTGGCCTAGAACACTGCCTGGCAGTTGAGTTTCAGTAAATATTTATTGAATGTTGAATGAATCAATGTCTTCACACCTGCCCCCTTTTTAAAAACAGAGTCAGTCAAAACACTTCAAAAAAAAAAAAACTTTTAGGCAGTTTGAAAATTGGAGTTCAAAGCGATGGTCGCAAACATTTGAAAGCTCATTTCTGGGTGGGTTGTTTGACAGTAGTGTTTTCAGTGTTATAAATTTGAAGTTCAGGAAAAATCTCTGACTTTATCCCTGGGTGTGTGCTAGTGATTGCATGGGCCACTGGAAAGATCTTTTGCCCAAAGGGTGAGCTAGAAAGGAAGTCGTCCTGTGATATCCTTAAGGAGTTAAACCCCACAATGTCTTTTCTCACAGCTAAATTTTATCTTCTTTGCCCACTCTTAATAAACAGCCATTACTTTAATTATCAGGACTCACCCACTCACCCTCCAAAAGAGAAATCGTTTTTAAAACAGCACAGCAGTCACTTTGAGGCCAGGGATTATTGGAAAGAATAATGGAAAATCAGGCCCCAAAGGACTGTTCTGTGCCATGCATTGTCTGTTGAATTTGCCTCATCCCTTCATTTCTGTAAAACTGCCAGACAGAAAATATGTCCATATGAACCTTATGTAGACTCCTCAGGGGGGCAGCTCTTGTATGCAGTTTTTTTCTGAGGTCTTAAACTTTTTGTGTAGAATCCTTTGAATCAACAGAGAATCTTTGGTTCTCTGGCCATCCTGAGGGGGGAGACTTTTTGAAGCTACCACTTTAATACAAAGAATTAACATCATGGTAGAAATAAGCGATCTGGATTAGGGAGGGCCAATTTTAGTCCGACATAACACCCAGAAATTGACCTGTTCTCTCATCAATGGTGAGACTATTGAAGCCATAGCGCTCATACCATTTGGTACCACTAGATGGCATTATATTCCACTTGCATTTTCTCAAGATTTGTCTTCAGCCACATCCATAAATACTTCATCAACTTGGTCATGTATTTGTAAAACTGGGTTATTTATTTTTCTGGGTGAATCCTTATGAGAAACTTTATCAGATAATTTTTGAAGTCACAAAAGTCAAATCATCCCAGGTCTCCTGCTCCAAAGATTCACTTTCTTAGTGCTCTCTTGAGGGTCACAGGTGACAGTTTCCCCCTGAAGGAAGTGCACCATTCTCTGGAAGGATATTGCCACCTAAGTATTTAATTTTGCTTTATTTCTTTGATATTGAAGGTAGTATTGAGAACATCAGGGAGGCCTTAACCCATATTAAAATTTCTAGCACCTTTCTTACTTTTACTTTGAAATGGCTACTGAGTTTTACTTTTTCCTGTTGGTGGTATGTGCTCAGCACTCCTCAGAAGAGGCTATAAAAATTACTCCTGCTTCAGAACTGTCTGTCAGTTGTTAATTCACCACTATATTGTCATCACCCTTTGTGCCCTTTATAAACACCTTCCTCAGCCTCCTCTGAGTGTTGTGTGTGTGTGTGTTTGTCGTTTCTTCTATATAAATTTTACCTTTAGAACAGGCTTTAAAGCTTTAATCAAACTCACACTTTTAAAATTGAGTTACCTTTATAACATCCGTGGCAGTAATTGCCTTGACTCTGTTTAAATACTCAAAGGGGCAGAAGCTCCCTTTACCTGTCAAAGCAATCATTTGAAGTAGTAGTAATAATTATGGTGATAATTGCACACACTGAAATTTATGTGTCAAGTACAACCTAAAAACCTTTATTGCTCTTCATATGACAATATTTAGGCATTATCCTTTTTCTTGCTCTTTGAATGCATTTACCTTTTTTTTTTTCCCGCTATCCTTCTGTGATGTCCAGGATGAAATAAGAGATTCTGAGTAGGATTTATCAGCTTCCTAGTTTTAGTTTTGATACATTTTTGTTTCATCCCAAAGGTGGAATACATTAGAGTCAAAAGTTATAAATTAAAAAGTTTAAATATAGTCACAGACAAGATTGAAACCTTCTATTTTTAAAAATGCTTTAGAATTCTAATTCTTGAACTATAGCTGAAAGCTCTAAGAATGTCAAAGCTATAAGTGACATGACAAACAAAAGTCATCACTTGTCTCTCATCCTGTTCCAGTCTTTAGGGACCTGATTTGAACTCATTTCTCCCAGCAGCTCTAAAAAGAGATACATTAGTGACATATATGCCTTAAGAAAAAACCCTTTTTGCTCAAAAGTGAACTTAATTTAGTGCTTTTTATTTCTATATTTCAGGGAGCATTGGACTGTAATGAGAGCAAGACTCTTCATTTCCTGGCTGAACTTTCGGAAGTTAAAGAGAAACTTGAAAGCTTCCAGAGAAAGATGAAGAAATAGAAAATTTTAGGTATTTGAGATTATTTGGGTGAGCAACGATTGCATATTTCAGAATCCTTGACTGAACAAAACTTGCTGTGTTTGGCTGTTCTTAATGACTTCTGCTGGAACATTTTACTAAAGACACTTCGCCAGTCTAAGCATATACCAGCAAGCCCACGCTACCCTTTCCGGTAAGCACACTGCTATTAATATAAAGCAATGCCTCTACACAGTTGCTATCAGTTTTTATGATTTTCTTATATTCAAGCAGTTTTTATTCTCATAAAAAACTCAAGATAACACTCCAAAAAAAGCATAATTACACATACAGGGACTGTTGCCCAGGTCTCCATGGGACAAGTCTTTCTTACACATAGAAGATACTGACTGATAATGTTGAGGAGTAGAGGAAAGGAACTAAAAAAATTGATGCTGTACATTAAAATTAATGTCAGATCAGAGTGAAATTTTCACATACCCCCTACCCTGCAGCCATTTGTTTGGAGAGGGGCAGAAGCCAGGAGCTAAGCCGCTTATTTGAAACCCTGTAGAAGCAGCTGAGTCCTAATAGTCAGGAAACTGAATTAGACAGGACTCATGGGTTGCAGGATCTTTTCTTAGCTTCATAACAAGCTGATGACTTTAGACATCCCACTTCTTAGCTTCTCAGTGAAGTGAGGGGATAAAAGCAGCCCCATACATGTCACAGAAGGTGGTGAGGAAGATCAGTAAGCTGATGTTGGCAAAGCAGTTCACACTCTATGGATCAAAGGCACAATTATAAACACGTAGAATTAACTATGATTATATTATCTATCTGATCTGTTCCCTGAAGTCAGTGCCATATGTCAACAAGGAAAATTATTTGAGTCTGAGTTCCAATTGGTAACTTGTTATTCACGTGTTTGTTAAAGAATTAAAAAAAAAAATCCTGCTCACATGTTCAATTGAACTGGCCTCTTTCCCATAGCCCATTTTCAACAAGGCTCCCATGGGGTCATTTTTTTAATGAGGATGTCAGACCAAATTTGGCCCTCTGGGTGCTTTGAGTTCTCACTGTCTAGCACTTTCCTCTGTAGGACTGACTATGGTGATTAATTCTGGTCTACTTAAGAGGCTCTGAGTGAGTATCTAAAAGAATTTTTTTGATGAAGGGCAAAAACAATGGGCCTTGATATTTGCCCTACTTCCTTCCACGAGGAACAAAAATGAACGTCTCCCTTGTGCAGTTAAAAAAAATCTCATTTCAGGTAGCGTCAAACCTGTGCCTATTAATAAACCTCGCCAAGGAAAAATGAATCCTCAGAGAGTCTGCTTCTCGTCAGGTACATCTGAATGTCGTAGAGCAGTTCACCAATTATAATAATCTTAGCAGAAAGGAAGCCGGAGATCCAAACAGCTAGGGCTGGGAGAAGAAAGAACTCAAGACTAGGCATGAGCTGTGAAGGGGCTGAAAAAAGAAGGGGCGGGCTGGAGGGAGGGAGGGAGCTATTCAAGAGTTTTACTTAATGATTCATAATAACTATAATAGGTACAGCCAAAAAGGAGAGAGGAGCATATCTTACAAAGTCTCACACACACCACCCCAGACCCTTTCAGCGTGAGTGCTTGGTGCAAATGCAGCCGGTTCAGGATGCTTTGGTTTAATCTGGTGGTTGGAACTGACTTAGGGCTGGGAGAGAGAGGTCTTAAAACAACTGAAGAGAATGCCAGGGGGATACAGGGGCTAGTTAGAAGATTTCCACCAAAGAAGACTAAGACTATACATTATGGAGTTGAAAGGGAATATTACTTCAGGGCAAGATGAGGTTCAAGGTCCTAGTCTACATGAACCTTGGAAAACTCCACAGAACCTGAAGGAACACAGGGCCCAAGAAGCTGAAGGGGCCATAGAAACAAATGGGAGACTCAGAAGCAAGGGAAAAGCCTCCGTAGTGCTGCAAACTGGTTAAACTTACTCAGCTCATTCTCTGCCGCTGCTCTCGCTCCTCCTTTGGGTGCACTCAGGCTTGATACTGAGTGAGCCGGGCCTGGAAGTTGATGGCAAAAAGCGTGAGGTGCTGGTATGTGTGTCATGTTTCCCTTGCTCAATGGATATTTGAGCACTTAATGTTGTCTGGTCGTCGTGCCTATTAGTTCTAGTCCAGGGTCCTAACTTGAATGGATGACAGGGCTGCTTCTAAAAACTTCTACAAATGTTATAATTAGCAAAGTTAGAGGTAGGGAGGCCACAGCACAGTAGCCGATGGAAGGCAGGGAGGTGCCTTGGTGGCTGGCGTTGATCTGCTGCACCTGGACACCCGGAGAGAGCCATCGGCAGTCAGCGTGAAGGCCACTGGTGGTTTTAGTTGCTCGTAATCCAAATTCTATTTCAAGACTGAAAACAAGTTGGTCAGGTGCATCCTGAATCATTGGGGGACCACTGACTATATCTCTTCTCCACTCAGGGTGTTCTCACTGCTCATAACCACAGTGCTCCCAGCCTGCATTCTGCTTTTCAAAAGCACACCCAGAGGGGTGCTGGGAAGGAGCTTTTGGGAGTGGGGCACTGAACTCCTTCTTCTGTCAAAATGCGTTTGTTTGCATTGATTTGATGACCTATAGAAGGATGAAGCAAACTTTTTCTGCACAGGGTTAGGCAGTGTATAGAAGAAAATATTCTCTATTCTCTTTGGTTGTCTGGCCATATCTAAGAATTAAAATGACAGAAGAAATTAATTGGAGAAAAGCATATACATTTTGTTGGATTTTTACATGTACACGGGGGCTTTCAAAAGAGAATGTAGACCCGAACAAGTGACCAGAACAGGGAGCTTTTATACCTTTAGACAAGAAGCAATAAATTTGTGCAGGATTGTCAAGTTTGGACTAGAGGTAGTAAATGGTGAAGAACTGGCTGGGTCAGTTTATACAGCCTTTACGACCCTAAATTCCCCGTCTCTGGTGATGTGGATGTATTCCTTCCTCCTGGTGCTGCGGAGAGGGTGCCTTTCACATGGGAGATTTAGCCCTTGCTTTCAGGGAAGAAAAGCAAGGGGTGAGGGGACAGCACAGAGTAACCTCCCTGCTTCTGTTGTTTTTCTCATTCCTTGAACTGAAGATGTTTAATATGTGAAGATTTCATATTTTGGGCATGTGCATCCTAGACCTCACTAATAGAAAGTATAGTTTTGACTTTGTGGATTATAGGGTCTCTATCCTATTTAGCTCTATAGTTGCAGCTTGAAAGCATCCGTGGACAATAGGAAATCATCTGGGCATGACCAGAATTGACCCTTAGCCCATAGTTTGCCCACCTTGGTCCTGTGTCCTCAGACATCTAGTAACATTTTATCATTATTTCCTGCCATGTGGTCCATGTGTCTGATCTCAGTAATGCCAAGCTTTGCATGTGGAATCTATTTATGAACACCATCCAGCTTTTTTTATTGTCTGAGGCTCTGCCAGAAAAATATTTAGATCTCTTCTCATTTTTAAGTAAAATATTTTAGTATGTCTTTAAGAAATGGGATCTCAGTGTTTATTTAGAAATAGACTTTGTTAGTGATTTTAAAATTGAATCATATGTATTAGAATTAAGAAAATCTTAAATTTCTATGATAAGCAATAGTGCAAGAAAAAAAAACCCTGTTGAGTTGTCCATTAAAATCATTGGCTTCTTAAAAGTTTTATGTTTTTATTCTGATATATATTTTTTGCATTTGATTTCTTAAAAGGTATTTCATATTTCAGGGGCTGAGGGGAAACGGAACCTCTTACTGTATTGCCCTGGTCCTGACTGCTTTATTTTCCTTAAAAAAATGTACTCAGGGGAGGTTTCACTTTAAAGATTTCTTGGTTCTGCATGAAATGTGTCGATGGCATAGCAGCCATCTAGACCTGCATCAGTTCCAAACCTCTTAGACCACAGCTCTTTCCACTTGTCTGCAGGTACTTGCAAAGTTTCTAAACAACTGTGAAAAAAGTGGTTTGCTATGTTCAGTTTATCTGCTTAAGTAGAATGTATCTCTGAGCAGAGGATTTTGACAGCAGACTAGGGAGGCGTTGGTGTGTCTGTGTAAGGAGTCAGCTGTGGCGAAAATGAGTTTCCCAGTGTAAGACAGGGAAGTGTCTCCAAACTTTGAGTGATGTTGAGTGACCCTGTAGTAGTTTATGGGCTGCCTGAACTAAATACATAGATTGGGTGGTTTAAACAACAGAAATTCATTTTCTCACAGCTCTGAAGGTCAGAAGTCTAAGACCAAAGTGTCAGTAGTTTTGATACTGGTGAGGCCTCTCCCCTGGGCTTGCAGATGGCCGCCATCCTACCGTGTCCTCACACGGCCTTTCCGCTTATGTTTCTTTGTCCAAATTTCCTTTTTTTTTTTTTTTAAAGATTTATTTATTTATACATACAGCCCGGGCACAGGCTGGGGTATGTGGAGTGGTGAGAGACTTCACCAGAGACAGAGTGGGGAGCAGAACAGGCAGATCAGAAATACACTGCTGAGGGGAGCAGCGGGCAAGGCAGGAGAGGTCTGCCGCACCATGTGGGATTCTCCCATTCTCCCCGCCCGGGCAGGCAGGCAGGCGTTGAAATCGCATCGCCACTGCCGACAGCTCCACAGCGTAGCGCTTAACCCCTGCACCACCGGGGAGGCCCCCAAATTTCCTTTTTTTATAAGGACAACTGTCAGATGGATTAAGATCCATCCTCACAGTCTCGTTTTACCTCAACTACGTCGTTAAAGGTCCAGTCTCTAATTACAGTCACATTTCTGAGGTGCTGGGTTTAGGGCTTCAGTGTATGAATTTGTGGGGGGGGGGGTCACCCCCCAAGGGTCACCGAAGCTAAAAGTTGTAAGGATGAGGCTCAGAAGCAGATCTGCCTGTGGGCAGTCAAATGATCCTAAGCTAACTGTGTTTGCTCTACACTCTCTGTGAGGAGGCCATAGATGAGGCTAAGGTCGCCCCACAGGAAACTTTAAGATTCTGGTGCGTCCCTTGACTTGGGAACCCTAGTCTGTTATGATGGACATTTGCTCACTATCTTGGTCCTTCAATATCTATGGTTTTAAAGTAAAAGACCTTTAAATTCACTTTGTTAATTACCCAGCATTTTTCTTGTAGTTTTTTTTTCTTTTCTGTTTCCTAACTTTGTGTACACAGCAGGTAACCTTTCTTAATTTGGGTGCATAATTTCCCTCCCTGAATGTTATTCTACTCTCAGGAGGAACTAGCAGTGCGCTGCTCACTCCCTGCAGTCTAGTCTGGGCTCTGAAGCTGGGCAGAATCTAGGCCACCAGCTGAAGAAGACCATGGAAGGGAACCAGCTTAACTGTGCTAACCAGCAGGCATCAGAGGCAAGCAAATCCCTGGGCCAGCGTCAGAGTCAAGTCAAGGTATTTTTCAACTGTAACATGGCATTAGGGGAGGGATGCATTTGTTTATGGAAGCAAACTTACCCACCAATGGCACTGAGCAACAGACGTGAAGACAGCAGGTCTAAACTTTCAAGAGAATGGGAATATGCTTAAATTGAAGTTAGTGGGGATTTGAGGATCATAAATCTACAGTCTTCCAGGACCCCCAATCCAAACTGTTTCTTATGGCCTGCACAGAGAACAGTACAGAAACTGCAATCTTTATAAAAATGTACAAGTAGACAACGGAATCACTTTATGTCTGTCGAATATAATGTTAATATATTTGGACTCAAATGTTGAGCCTTTTAAAAATTTATCTGGTAATTTATTTCTATAGCATTTTACAAAAATATCGATCTATAGGGGTTGGAAATTTAAAAACAAATCGCTGTGGGGGGAAAAATGCCCCCTGTTCCAAGTGTGCGTGCACAGGTGTGTGTCCCACTGAACCCAGAGAGGAGTGAGCCCCCGGCCGGAGTTTCTCTCACTGAGCCTCTGGGCAGCCGATGACAGCGTGCACCTGCCAGTGAGCTGGGAGCTCAGGTGGCTCTGGTTGAGTGGGGCAAACCTCTTCTCCATTCTGCACTGGAGGAACTGAGGTCTCTGCAAGGGCAGTCAGAGCAGGGCGTAGGCTGGTGGGTCCTCCTAGAAGCCACAGAGAGAATGGATGTTTTCCACACCCAGGTGGGGCCCAGCAACTCCCCATTAGCTTGTTAGCTGACTGCAGGCCGAGGTTCCCACAGCTGGATTAGCCTTGACCTGTACGCTTGTCACGCTAGTCCTCGTGGCATGTGAATCCTGGGAGAGACTTTGTTCCAGAGAGGTGATCACTCTCGTCAGCCATCCCCATGTGTGTTAGCCCCCAAGGGCTGCACTGACATAGTGTCACGAACTGGGGGGATTAAAACAGCAATTTTATTCTGTGTTCGGAAAGCTAGCTCTCTGGAGTCGAGGGCTGATGGGGCCATACTGCAATCTGAATTGTGTAGGGAAATCTTTCCTTGTCTTTTCCTAGCTTCTGATGGCAGTTGTTTCCAAGTCTTTGCTGTTCCTTAGCTTATATGTGCATCACTCCAGTCCTCTGCCTTTCTCCCTGATTATGTTAACATCATCTTTCTTCTCTGCAAGTATCTGTCTCTGTCCAGATTTCCATGTTATGAGGACATCAGTTCTATTGAAGTAGGACTCACCTTAATGAACTCATTTTAATTTGATTACCTCTCTGGAAAGGCTCTGTTTCCAAATCAGGTCCTAGTCTGCAGTATTTCTAGGGGCTAAGACTTCAACCTATTAGGGGGAAGGATACAATTTGACTTGTAACATTAAGTTTAGTGCCAGAAGAGAAAACTGTCAAGGTGTCCACAGCCAGGAAAATGGGGAGAGAGAGAACATCATTTCCTAGTACTCCAAAACCACTTGCCTGCTTCTACTGTTTTCTTGATGCCATGTGCTCCCTGAGCACACAGGATTAAAAAAAAAAAGTGCTTCTGCTTCAGAGCCAAGAGATTTCTAACAATTCTGAGTGGCTGCTGACAGATAGCATGAGCTATCAGACTTCTGGTTTCTCATAGAAGGTTATGTAAGTGACATGAAGCAAGAATTCTTAGATCCTTTGACATTCAACAAAGAATCATGGGAAACCACAGTGACTAGGACAAGGGTGTGTAGTCAGTGGGTCATGCAACAAACATTTATAGGTGACCCACCATGTCCTGGATGGGTCTGCATGGGATAAGTACCCAGTGTTTCCAAGATCCTAAAAAAGGGAAGAGCCATGTAAACACCCTGGAGTGCACTGCTGTGAAGATGCTGATGGATCAGGTGCACAGAGGCCTTCCCCACCGTCCTCCACTTGAATGGGTGTACACTGTGCGCCAGTTGATCTGGGAAGGACACATAAGGCAGCCAGGTGGAGAGGAGAGTCAAGGGCAGAGGCATGGTGGGAGGTGGGATGTTAAGGGAAATTGCATGCAGTAGAGCACAGGTAGCAGAAGTCAGCAGCAATGATGCTAAAGCAGGTGATCAGTCTGGGCGTCGTTTGACTTCTGAGTGCATGTGCGTGACGCAATCCTGTGAGGGTACCCTGAGGTACAGATCAAATGGGCTGCAGGCCAGGCTGTCATGCCCAGCAGGCTAAACCACTTCAACCTTTTCTTTCTCTCTCCAGAAAGCTCATCTAAGGATAATGAGTGGGATTCCTATAAAGTAGAACTTTGAATTTGTAAAAAGTAAATCACTCACATCTGTAGTCCCTGATAGCTATTGGTGACAACTCCTTTGCCGTGCCTATTACAACGGACAAGGCGCCAATGGGCCTTACATGATGAGAAGCCACTAGCCTAGAGAGGGCGGCAGACGACAGCCCCCGTGAGCAGGGAGGAGGAGATGGCCTAACAAAAA
Source organism: Scalopus aquaticus (assembly GCA_004024925.1). NCBI lineage: Eukaryota > Metazoa > Chordata > Mammalia > Eulipotyphla > Talpidae > Scalopus > Scalopus aquaticus. The sequence goes on from PVIJ01012436.1 coordinate 14,475, forward strand.
TAACTGGACAGAGACCCGATCTCCAGGACAGAGTTTCTGAAGCTTTGGGTATATGAGAATCACAAATGCAAAAACTCAGATTCTCAGATCTCACGCCAGAACTATCAAACCAGAATTTCTGCAGTGGGATCCGGGAATCAAACAAGTCTCAGGCGGTGCTGCAGGGACCGCCCTTCCTCAGCGCCTCGCGGTAATAGCATGCGGCCCGCAGACCGCGGCCCACCGAACACGCAGGCGCCTTGCGGTTACCAGAATACTTTGAATCTTTTGAACAATTAATGAAACTTTTGTGGAAATTTCTTAGCTCCCCTTGCGTTCCCAGGCCTCTAGCCTAGAAACAAACATGAGACCAAGCTTCTCCGTGGCTGATAACGCGTGCTCTTCAGACCTGAGCTATGACAATCCAGACTGCCCTCCAGCACCATTACCTGCTAACACCTTCCTCCCCCCACCCCAAAAAAGCGAGTAGAAGTCACTCAACTTGAAAAGGTTTCGATCATTACCCCCAGCAGATTTAATAAATGATTCTATGTCTGCATGTATCAGCATTTATGCCTGAACCTTTCTTTACAAAGAAAGAGTTTTAAAGAGCTGTGGGTAGCGAGCATCCAAGAAATGCAGGGATATACATGTATCCATCCCACCCCTTAAACATGGGGGTACAGAGAGCGCTTCATAAGGACGGGCATAGCAACCTTGATGAAGATGCTTTAAGCCCTCAAGGGTACAGCCTGTGAGGCTGGGATATCTTTCTATTTCCAGAGCTCAGTTATGGCTTTGAGTGTGGCAAAGGGAAATGAAAGGACAATGAGAAAAAATAAATAATAGAAAGCTCTTGCCTTTTATATATCTTCTCTATGCTCAGGTTTCACCTCAGAAAAACTATTTCAAATAGGGACTGAATAGCAGCAAAAGGCCCTTCAGCCTCTGGTGTCGCTACCCAGGGAGAAAGAATTAAGACAGCACCAGCCACGTAACACAAGAGAATCCTATGGGGTAATGGGGACCCCTAAGGGCTGGGGGATGAGGCTCATGCCAACTGACTCTCCGCCTCCTGGCAGCAAAGTCAGAGAGGGAGGGAGACAGCAGGAGAGGAGGATGGGGTTTTATTTCCTCAAGCAATATGCTTTGGGCTGATTTTCATTCCCTAAGCCCCGCCCCCCAGATGTCTGTAGTTGACCCTGACCTCTGCCCTGGGACACTTGCTTCTACCCCATGAAGGAAAATAAAGCAAACAAACCCCTCTTCTTCCCAACAAGGTGAAAACCAATTATGCACATGTTTCAGGCTTGTAAGTGATCTGGATCCTTTTCTCCTTTCTGATTCAGGCTCTGTTCTCTGAGCCTTTGATGGCTAAAATCCTTCCAAGCAAGTGTGCCTACAATGGCACAGGGAGGCTTTCTCACATGGCCTCCTGGGGGTGGGAGTGCTGTTCGGCGCAGTACATTTGCCTAGGATGAAGCCTGCTCCTGCCTGAGCTAACTCCGCAGCAGTCCTGACCATGCTTGCGAGACCAGCTGTGTTTGCATGATTGGCCTCAGTTTGCCTAAAGACAGTACTACTTTGCTTAAGATCACAAGTCTCCTCAACCAGAAGAAGAAACTGGAGGTTGATATTGCCAGGACTCAGAAAGGGGCAGGGCAGAGGCATCAACATGCAGAAGAGAAGGCCAAGAAGGCAGCTCCTGAGGTGGGCCATTGACCGCCTGCTACTCCTGTCTTCCCCGCAACTGGAGCAGTTGCCAAGGGGCAGAGGCTGCTTTGCAACCAAAAAGAATTCCATTGATTCTCTATATAGTCAGGAGGAGGCTGGCTGACCCCTTTGCCTCTCTATTCCCATTTTGAAAAATTAGACCAATTAGCTCCTCCCTTCCCACCTAGCAAGGCAATGAAAAAGAGCAGTTGAATTGCTATAAGCAAAATCTTATGGAAGTGAATGATTTTTTTAAAAAGTTATGCCATTTTCTACTTGTGAATCAATATATTTAGTGTCTAGAAGCAATTCTTCCTGTGTTTTCCTTACACATAAGCTATTTACCTAGGGTATGTAATGGCCTTATGGTGGTGATCTGGAAAGAATGCTTATTTCACTTATTTTTTACAACCTATGCTACTGCTTCAGTAGCAGAATCAGGTTGGTTAAGAAGGGCTTCAAGGCTGGTGTTTCTTCTTCTTTTCAAGTTTAAAATGGCAGTGTTATTCCTAAGTGATACAAAACCCAGAGTTTGCTGCTGGCTTTAACTGCAACTTTGTGGGAACCAGAGAAAGGACACCTCCAGTGCACCCTGTGGACAGATGCAGGCCTTCTCTCAAAGGGCGTGGAAGCAGATGCTAATACTTAGCAAAAAAAGTATGCAGGGGGGGGAGAGTAAGGGGAGTTGTGTGGGGGAGGTCCTGCCCGGCAGGTCCCAAGGTGCACTGAAGAGAGCTCGGGCTCGACTTCGGCCTCTACTCACCAGTCCCCATCAAGTATTTTGTGATGTTCATCAAATGCACCAGCATACCCAGCACCCCGACCTTGCTGTGTGAGTAGAAGCTTGTCCTCTTGCTTAAACGGGTATGGGAATTAGGGAGACAAGATAGTCAATTAGGTTTTACTTTAATTATTTCAAAAGTCAGAAGAGGGGAAGAGTTTGTGTCTATATTTGCACAAGTTATTTGGCTCTTGGGAAGCTTAAAGAAAACCTTTGTACCAAATCACAGCTATCAGGTCAGTGTATGATGCAACCCTCTCTAAGAATGGAGAAACATGCCTACCGCGAAGCCGTATTATATGACGGCATACACTTCTGCTCTCTGATGGAAAAGAGGTGTGTAAAAGCTTAAAAATGTCTTATGGCCAATAGAAGAATAATGTGCTTAACATTTATGAAAATCCACATAGAGAGAAAGGAATGAAAAGAGCTATTATTCCTGCTTGGTAAATTTATGCAGTCACACATTATGAAGACTCTATAGGCTTAACCTTGTCTTTATAAGATTTTCTTGACAATGTTGAAAAAAATTCACTACCTCATCCCCCCCACCATTGAATTCTCCAATAGTTAAGCTCTGCGTTTCAACCCACATGGAAGAACCCAGAGTTGACTCTGTAATTCATTCTTTGCCCTCACCATCTGCACAGACGTCTCACACTTAAATTATACAGATGGTTGGTAACCTGATAGACAGAGAAGTTTTGGCTGGGAGGGCAATGTTCTTACATTAAATGCACTGAGAGATTCATGAAACGGTTCTTAATAATTGCATTGAGACAACAAGCACACACAGCCAAAGTCAAGAGCAGGTCTCACAAGCAAGAATTAACCTTCTTCATGCCAGATTTATTGGCAATGAGAGCATCTGCTGCTGCCAAATTCCTGGAGCCTATACTTGTTTTCAGTTGTGAATCACAGAATTATAGAAGTGAGATGTGAAAAAGATTTTCATAGGCACTGCACTATACTTTCCTGGTGAATGATGTTGCAGGATATGTCCTGATGCTTTATTCAATTAAAAGTTGTTGCTCCAGTTGGTCATCTCGCAGTACAAGTGCTGTGTAATAATGTTCATATGGTACTTCATCTCTGGTCTGTTTCCTCCAGCCCTCACACAAATCTTTTCAGTAGCTGCTATTCTGATTGCCTTATCATTAATCATCTTGAAGGTCTCAGAGACTAGGGAGAACATGGTGGGAAGAGATTAAATATACAGAGGCAAGGAATGACAGCTAGTCAGATGAGAAACTAGATTCTGGGGAGAAATGTTAAAATCCGTTGGCTGTTGGATTATCTCAGTCCCTCTTTTCTAGGCAGCAAGCATCTCAGAAGAACTAAAGAAGCAGCAAGACACCAATGCTCATTCGGAGAGGATGGGAAAGAATGTGGAGCAGACAAGGAAAGCCTGAGTGAAGATGAACAGACGGCCCTGGTGGGGAGCAAAAGCAAACCCAGGAACTGCAATCCAGGGTAAGAGTCTGCCTGGCTCATCATGTGATCTCGACAATTCCCAATTCAAGGCCTTTTTGTCTTGAAATATCACACTTGCTATCCCACCCCCGCATCAATTTCATTTTAGCATTTTCAGATCCTTGAGACTGTTAAATCTCAATATACTCATTTACCTTGCTTATGCTGGGTCATCAAATAGGCCTTATCCTGGACTGGATGAAATCTGCCTTCACTCTTGCTGCCAAGTGATAGGGAGGAGTTCTCAGTACGTCTTCTCCCCCTCACCTGTATCAGCTCTAGCCTCTCCATGGCCAGAATTACCCACTATTTCCAAACATATCCTTGGGTCCTTGCTTCTGGACCTTTGTTATTGTTGTTTCCTCTGCGGACAATGACTATTTCTTAATAGCCAGAGAAAGAGAGAGGAAAACAATTAAGTCAAGGACTTGCTAAATATATGGTGAAGTTGACAGAAATGATGTAGTACTTGTGTTCAGGGAGCTTAATAACAAGATGATCTAGGGCCTCCCTGGTGGTGCAGCGGTTAAGCGCTACGCTGTGGAGCTGTCGGCAGCGGTGAAGCAAGTTGAACGCCCAGCCAGGGAGATGCCCACATGGAGCGGCAGACCTCTCCTGCCTCGCCCGCTGCTCCCCTCAGCAGTGTATTTCCCTCAATTTGCCTGTTCTGCGCCCCACTCTGTCTCTGGTGAACCCTCTCACCGCCCCATGCCTCTGGCCTGTACCCCAGCTTGTATGCATAAATAAACAAATCTTCAAAAAGGAAAAGAAAAGCAAAAAAAAAAAAAAAAAAACACCCCCAAAAACCCAAGAAGATCTATCTTGAAAATTGAATCTTTTTTAAATTATTGAATCAATTTCAGTGACAATGCACAAGTCATGTGACAAATGCTGTAAGGATGGAAAGAATATTTGCCTTGGGATGATGGCAGAAGGACCCTCTGAGAAGCAGATTGTGGCCTATATGGCCTACTTTTATGGCTTATCTGTAAAGTCATACTGATTAAAAAGGAATAAGGGCAGAGTTCTGTAACATGTTCTAGAAATCACACCTAGCAGTTTAACAATAATAAGAGATGCAAGTTATGTGGAGAGTACACAACCTTTTGTGCAAGACAAGAGAGAAATATGTACACATTTGCTTATATTTTCAAAAAGAACTGGTGACAGGATAAAACAAATTAATAAAAATAGCAACCCATTGCAGGAGAGCACATAGATGAAAATTAAACCTTCTGAAGTTACCTTAATGGTTTTGATTACAATATCATAAGCTACTTTAGAATTTAAAAGTAAACTTAAAAAAAAAAACAAAGCTATCCCTAAAATTTTAATACAAATGGAGAAGCTAGCTACTTATCAATTTGTGAGGGCATAAAACCACAAAAAAGTTGCTCCCAATGACTTTAGAACTTTTTTTCTAAACTTTCTTTATGGAATGTGTCTAAGGACAATAGAAACAAAGTGCTAGCAAATAAAACAAACTACCTTTGCAGTTTTATAATGACCATATCTTATTGCTACTAGAAATAAGATTAATATCATTATTTATGTACCAACACATATAAGAGTCAAAATTTTTAGTATACGAGAACATGTAGATATATAAGATATAAAAAATATATAATATGGCTTTGCCCCCTAAAAAATAGATGATACAGGTATTTATCACTCAATGTTAAGATTGCAGAATTTTATTTCCAATTTGTCCACTATTATGGCCTAAAAACCAATTATGTCCCAGTAGCAGTGGGCTCCTCAACATCAGCTGATACTAAGAAATTATGATTAATCTTCTTGAAAAGCATAATCATCATACCATTAGCTATTAGAATTACATAAATAAATATAGGTAAATTTATATACTGTTTAGGATTTGCTTTAAAATAGTAACTTTTCCCTGAGGTGTTCTATCAGTCAAAAGCAAAAATGAATGAATGAATAAAACAAGTATTTAAAAATGTAGAGAGGTTTTTGTTACTCTCATTTCAGCAATGTGTTAGGTTGCTATATGATGAGTCCAAGAGATTTTTTTTCAAATGGGCTTCATCCTCAAGGAACTTGTGCTCCCACAGACTCTCCAACCCCATTTATGGAGGCCCCTATGGCCAGAGTGGAGGGAGGGAGGTGAGGTAGTAAGAAGTGGAGTCAAACAGTCCATTCACATTCATGCCTCAGGGAACTGAGCTTTTCTTTTTCTTTTCGTTTTTATTTATACATACAAGTTGGGGTACAGGCCAGAGGTGTGGGGCGGCGAGAGGGTTCACCAGAGACAGAGCGGGGAGCAGAACAGGCAGATCAGAAATACACTGCTGAGGGGAGCAGCAGGCGAGGCAGGAGAGGTCTGCCGCGCCATGTGGGATTCTCCCCGGCCGGGCGTTGAACTCGCCTCGCAGCTGCCAACAGCTCCACAGCGCAGCGCTTAACCGCTGCGCCACCAGGGAGGCAAGCTTTTCTTTTTAAATGGAAGGTTAGGAAGTCCTCTTTGAGAAGGAGACACTTGTTAAGAAGGCAAGGAGAGCCATAGGTGTGTGGGAAGAAAGGAGCAGCCTTTTCCCCCATCAATTCCCTACCCCTCCTTTATTTTTCTCTCCATAGCATTTATCACCATCACATATTCTGTATTTTAATGTGTTTTGTGTTTGGTCCACTCGTTAATATGTATGCTTATTCGGGGAGAGATTTTTGTCTGTTTTGTTCATTGCTGTATCCCTAGTCCTGGGGTCTGGTGTGTAGAAGGCATCAAATTTTGGATGAATGAATGTTTTGTTTCTATAACTCAGTAAGACTCAATAAGGTGATGGGCAGATTGTTAGTGTGTTTAATCACTCTCCCACAAAGCAGGCTGTGGGACTATTTGTGACATACGTGTAACACAGAGTCAGGGTCTGATTTCTTTAGAAAAATCAGAGCAGAACACGGAGAAAGAAGCTGAAGATTGAGAGGTATGTTGGCTGAGTTCTTAGCGTGGGCTATGTATAGCTTATTCTCTCTTTACTACTTTAACCAGGCTGAGTCCAAAGTCCAATAAAGGTGGTGCCCCCTGGAGGGGGTTTGCTGATGAGAATGAATAGCCCCAGGGAAAATGCTAAGTTTGCAGTTTGGGGTGGAGAGTCTGATGAGAAATAAAAGGGACTGAAGAAGAAGGGGAAGGAAATCGTCATGATGTAGGAATAGAGGAATCAGCGGCAGAAAATGTAGCCGCCAAGATTGAGAGTTTGGAAATCAGACGCCAGGAGTTTTTGAAGCTGCCGGGATATAGAGTTTCGGATTGAGCGTTTTAGGAATCTTTAGTGACTTTGGGATCAGCGACTTTGGAGGCTTTGCAAGTAGCCAGGCTTTGCAATTAGCCAAGCGAAGGAAACTGCTCCCAGTTTTGTTTTTACTGCAGCGGAAGGAAGAAGGCAGAGGCCCGAAGTGGGCGCCTTCCTAAAATGCATGAGTGCAGTCTGTTGGGCCATCTGGCCGCTGTAGTTGCTGTTTGCAGTGTTGTTGGCCTGGTGCTGTGCTGGGGCACAGTGGCAGTTCCGGGAGCATCTCCAGTTGTGTTCTGTGTCATCCTCGTGAGTTGGAACCTGGCCTACACTCTGGCTGTTGCGCATCTGCAGAAGGAGGAAGACGCCATTTTGGAAATGTGGCCTATTGTTTGGAAGAGGAGCTCCACATCAGCAGTGGCGGGAAGACGCCACCTTTGTTACTTTTCTGGGACTTAAAGGACTGGACATTACTTTAAGTAAGGTAAACGGCCATATGTTGACGTCAGTAATTCTTTGCTTTTCCTTGTTTGTTAAATAAATCCCAATGTTGTAGTTCCCTAAACCTAAGTAGTCTTGTAAATGTGCGCGTGAGTGCAGAACCAATATAGTAACCGGTAAGCAATTGGGGCACTGCCTTTGGCAATTTTGAAACCCCTTTTGCCCGGTATCACTACCTTCATAGGTAATGTGGGAGGGGAAGTTTAGCTCCTTGTTTGGATTAGCCTTGTGTATATCCTTTAGAATCTAAACAGTCCTTTTATGAACTCACATAGTCGAACCAACAGCTCCCTGAGGTAGTTTTCCGGGAGAGGTTACCTAGTATAACAACTGCCCGAAAGAAAGCAAGCACATTTTGTAGTAGGAAGAAATATTGGGATGATGGGTAGGCATAGGGGTGAAAGAATTCACCAGAGAGAATGGAGAACAGAAAAGGTGGATTTATCGAGATGCACCGGGAAGAGAAGCAGCAGGGGAGACTGCAGAAGCCTGCACACCAAAGAGGTTTAAGGTGCTTTTATACTGTTTTCATGGGCTTTCTAATTTGGGTGCCAATTTGCACCAATTATCTGCTGGGATGTTTGGTCTCAGGCACTGGCCTTTGACTCAGAATTAAGTCCTGGCCCCTCTTTCTGCATTCGTGGATCTGGGTTGGATTTTCTGGTCATTGACCTTATGGCTTGTCCCCAAGTAAATCTTATCAGTTCCTTTATCTAGTCACACATCCCAGAGCTGCTTGCTGGGCAAGGAGTGCCCATACTAAATTGTACCCCAACACATCTTCCATCAGTGATCTTACTCTACCTCAATCAGTCATGCCAGTTAGCAAATAAATATCAGTCTTGCTTGCTTGCTTGCTCCCCACCTGTGGTCTGAGGTCAGGGTTTGGTTGCAGGTTTGTGAACTGGAAGGTGAACTGGAGGGCAAAATGCAAGCAATGCAGAGGCCCAGAGGGAGCCCGCAGCCTGGAGCCAGGCGTCACGGATCTGACCTAGCAGGTGCTTCGGAAACTACCCCCTGAATGTCTAGCCGGGCGCTGTCCTGGAGAAATGTGCTCCCTCAAGCCTGAAATGGCCTTCTAGGTCTGCTGCGCTGCTCTCTCTGTCTCTGCTCTCCTCAGCGTCGGCACTGACTCACCCTGCCAGGGCTCCTGTGCTATTAGTGGTTTGGGTCGCTCCCTTTTCAGAGCTCTCAGGAAGCAAAATGTGGCAGCAAGTTGCAATTAGAAGTGAAAAGCTATTTATACTGCCCTTATTTTTTTCACACATAATGTCTGCAGCGCTTTCAGAAAGATGCCTTCCTGTGAGAGGCTGAGTGAGAACAATGTGTAAATGAAGTGACTAGCAGAGACTTGGGTGGCTACTCAGCCAGCAGGTTACCTGACTAAATTGGAGCAGGAGGTATTTCCACTCCTATTTTCCAGTTGCACAAACCCTCTTGGCCACCGTCTAGGTCTCTGGTCCTGGCATCAGGTGGAAACAGCAAATGCTCAAGTGAGGCACCAAAGCTTTGACTTAAACCTGTTGACTCAACAAATCATTTAAAAGAGGGGAGAGCCTTCCTGGAAGTAATTAGTGCATTTCTAAAGTAATGATGTAATACTTATTTCTGTTTTCATCTAACCTTCCTTCTCTTTTCCTCAAATGGAGTAGATCTCAGACTCCTCGATGGCGAAGGTGTTGTATTACTTGCTGCCTTCAAGCCTGGCAACTTTCTGGCGCAGAGGAGGTGTGCATATTTCAGTCGTTGAACACAGATGCCAAAGGTTACTTTTCTGCCCTCTCCTGCTGCACAAAATGGCTTATTCCAGGGCAAAAGCACTGTGTTTACTGTAACTTTGTGACAGTGCTATGTGCGATCCCCATCCAGATTCTGGTGCCTCATGCTGTGTTGTTGGTAGACCTGCCAGTGTCCCTTCCCTGCTGCTGGACGGATAGTGTTGATGACAAAAAGATCACTTCGGGAGCATTATCTTGGGCTAATTAAGATGAACTAAGCTACTTGAATAGCTCTTCTCTACTGAATAAGTGGTTCTTTTCTAAGGCAAGTTAGTCTGACACTTCTTTAGACCATGCTAGTTACATCAAAGCCATTAGGAGTAAGCCCTCGGGATGTGTGGGTAAGGAAGAAAACGCCTTGGGAACATGAAAGATGCGCTACTCTGCTCCTCTTTTGATGTGGTGGAAGGCCGCCCATATTAAGGGCGTGAAACACTGCTTGTTAATAATGCCAGGGCTTTTCTTCCTTTTATATTCCTATGGATTATTCTTATTGTTTTCTTCTGTAAACAACCTCATTAGAGAACAAAACACCAAAGCTCTCCTTTTCTGGTTTTCATTATCCCAAAGGATGCTTTCTTCTATTATGTTTCATCTTTGTTTCTTTATAGCAATAATCTTAGTGTTCCCCATGTACAAGCAGGGAGGTGTATTTCTTAATTTCTTCCAAGTATCTGCATAATGTTTAGAGTGTATCTGTTCAATTATGCAATGATTTTCTGCCATCAAGTCACACCTATTTTATGCATGACATTAGGCTATACCCTGTAAGTTTAAGGAGACATTAACAAGACCTCCACATTCCTCGATATCAATATCTGGTTTTGACATTTTCAAGGTAGATTTTGAGTTAATTAAGTCTGTTCTCTTTCAACACAAAAATAAGCATCAGGACTATGAGGCAGGGTATTGTGTGATAGTACATTACAGATGCCAATAGAAAATGCCATTTTGGAAGGGGCATGTAGTTTGCTTTGCTAGGAGAAATCCTCCAAGAAGATCCTACTGCACTGGAAGAGGAATCTTATAAATGTGAACCATTTACAATAGTTCTGTGGCCAGTCCTTACTGGGTGGCTGTCTTTCCCCATATGTCCCCTCTAGCATTTGGAAACTCATCCTATTTTCTCTCTCCGGTTCCTAGAAACACATGCAATAAAGCAGTATATAAGAATTAGAGTGAGGCCATAACTTGTAGTTGTTATAATTACATTTTCAATTTTTATAGAAGTTAAAGACAGTTTTTCTGCTCCTCATTCTTCAGGCACCTTACTCCATTTTACCCTTAGCTGCTTCCTGTAATCAGGAATCTGTATAGTTATTATTTCTTACAACTATAGTTACAACTATAGCACAGGCATTCATTGGAGATATTGTGGGTTCACTCCCAATCCATTGCATCAAAGCAAATATCACAATAAAGCAAGTCACATATGTTTTGGCTTCTCAGTGCATATAAAAAGTTATGTTTACACTATATTACAGTCTATTAAGTGTGCAATGGAATTGTAAAAAATGTGTGTATCTCAATTTAGCACGACACAAGGACGCAGAGTGAGCTGATGCTTTTGGAAAAATGGTGCTTATTGACTTATTCAACACAGGCTGCCACAAATCTTCAATCTGTAAAAGGAGCAATATTTGTGAAGTGCAGCACAATGGGTTTTTCCTATATCTGTTGCCTTTTAATTTCTGATTTGACTTTTGAATTTTCTTTCTTCTTGGTGATTCTGGCTAAAGTTTTCTGGTTTTAAAATATTTTTGGAAAACCCAGGTCTTCATTTCATTAATCTTTTGTCTTTCCAGTGTCATTTTTATTTGCTTCCATTCTAAAGTTGCTATTTCCCTCTTGCTATTAGTTTTGTGCTTATTTTTCTAGTATCTTCCAGTGCAAAACTTAGGTTGTTAATCTGCAATTTTTATTTCTTAATGTAGACATTTATCACTATGACCCTTCCTCTTAGAACTACTTTTGCTGCATCCTATAAGTTTTAGTTATATTGAACTTCTATTTTTGTCTGAAGATTCCAAGAATTTCTCCTTTGACCCATTTGTTTTCGGTAGTATGTTATGCAATGTCCATATATTTGTGAATTTTCCAATTTTCCCCCCTGCAGTTACTTTTTAGTTTCAAACTATATTTGTCAGAAAAGATCTTTGATATGATTTCAATCTTCTCAAATTTGTTGGTATTTATTTTATAGCTAACGTGATCCTAGGGCATGTACTACTTGTACTCGAAAAGGATGTGTATTCTGTTGCCTTTGGGTAGAATGCGTTAATGAAAATGGGCATTTAATTTCTCTATTGCATTGCTACATATTTCTAACTTTAAGACTGCTAATATTTGCTTTATATAGTTATGGGTTACTTAATGTTTTGGTAATAGATTGCTATATGATGGTGGTACCAATAGACTATGTCATCTAGGTATAGGTGTGTAGTGGGCTTGTGTATATATATAGGTTATGACATTCACACAATGATGAAATTACCTACCAATGCATTTCACAGTGTATCCCTGTTAAGTGACACATGACTCTCTATTTAGGTGCTCCTATGTGGGTGCAGAAATATTTGCAAATGTAATATCCTCTTATTGGATTGACCTTTTTATCATCGTATGATGACTTTGTCATTACAATTTTTGTCTTAAAATCTTTTATCTGAAGTAACTTTTTTTTTTTTGTCGTTGTTGTTCCATTTGTATGGACTATCCTTTCCATCCTTTTAGTGGGTATGCGTGTGTTCTTGCATGACGTGATTCTCTTATAGGTAGTATACAATTAGGTCTTTTTATTTAATCCATTCAGTTACTCTATTATCTTTTGATTGGAGAATTTAGTCCATTTACATTCGAAGTAATTATTTATAGGTAAGAGCTTATCATTATTTTGTTCATTGTTTTCTAACTACTGTTCTCTGTTCTTCTCATGCTTTCTACTTTTGATGCTTTTGTTTCAATTCCTTCCTCTTTTGTTTCATAGGTTTTACTTTGTAGTTGTCATAAGACTTACATAAGACATAACAATCATTTTTAAGTTGACAACTTAAGTTCAAACACATTGAAGTAGTCTACATTTTTGACACCTTCCCCTCAACATAATTTGATGTCACAATTCCCTTTTTATCTTGTGTAACCACTAACAAATTATTATTATTAGTTATTTTTACTATTTTTAACATTCAACCTTAATGCTAATTTTATAACTAACCCATCACCTTTACAAACTTAGCAAATCAAAATTGGCTTTAATTTTTACTTCAGCAAAGTTGAGTGGATTTTTGAATGGATCAGGAGAAATGACTGTTATAATTCAGAGCTATGTTTATTAAAATTTTTCAGTCCTTGAAATTAGGTTAAACACACTTTCAAAATCATAACTCTAATACAGTGTTTAATAAAGCTTCCTAATCCTTTATTTCTTCATGATGCTATTCCCATTCAGACTGCTGAATACTTCACATGTATGTCAGGCAGAGGAAGACAAGAAAACTCTGAGCAGGACGCAGACCCTGATGGATAAACTTCAACTAAAAGTTCAAAGTTACAAACAGCAAATTGAGACAGCAGTAAGTACCTGGGATGGATCCTTGTCCCTGGCTTTTATTAATCGAGATATGTAGCCCCAAGCTAGGTGCGCAGCTTGTGGGAGAGAACCAGCTCAGTTCAAAGTCTATTCATTGTCTGGTTATTCTATTAATTTGCAAGTTAGAATCCTCGCCCATGGAAAAAAGTTATGCTACATTTCCTTCCTTCCAGGGTGTTAGAGCTCTCTTTCTCAATCTTGTGGTTCCACAAATATGTGCACTATAAGAAATGAACCACATAAATGCATGGTGTTGTGTAGGGTTGGAAAATGTTTGGTTGGGTAGCCTTCCTCACTCTAAAATCTTGGGTGAGCGTAAATACCATTCACAGTGCTTTTTCCTTATGAGCATAGATGTGACAATAGACAAAACTATTACCCCCTGAAGTGTATTTGCCAACATTGGGTTAGTATTTACAGCTACAAGGGAAGTAAGAAGTGCCACATGTATTGATTTATGCCTAATAATTACTATTAACCTGTGAAATTTACAAGCCCCCTCTATGCAGATATAGAATAGGATATTGAGCTGATTACAAAACAAATAACTTTTGCTATTTTGCCATATATACCAAATCTATAAAAGCTGGACTACATACAGTTGATAGAAAGTGCCAACCAGGTTTAAAATTTCCAGGGAACAACAGTTATAGAAATGGATGTTGTGCCTGCATCTCTATGTATCATACCAGAATATGATATTCTATTCAATACTCAGAAGTTTAGCTTCCTTTCACACATTTTTTTCAACTTTTTTTATGTCATAGCAGAAAAAAAAATATTACTATGTAGTCCCAGGAATTTTTTTTCTCATTTTTTATTTTCATAGGAAGCACAAACCAATATCTTTCCAGGTAAAAAGGCAGAAGCATGAGTTGCATGAAGCTAAGAAAGGGCAGAGATAACAGAATTTCAAGTCAATAAATTAAAGATTAAAGCAGAAGAGTTTGGGGAAAAGGTATGTCAAATATTCGGCTTGTTCTAATTCTTAATGCCTGTGTGTTTAGAGATCATGTTATCACATGACCAGTATAATCAGAAATTTCTTGTTTTTCTCTTTAAAGCTAAAACACAGTAACAATGAAAAAAACTCAGGTTCTAATTAAAGCTTTGAATATTGACTAAATTCTACTTGTCCAGGTAGCATTAAGTGCTCAGCATTTGAGCAGGATGTACATTGTATTTGTACTTTTCAAACACTTAATTCTAGGTTAATTTGCAGGCTCTTGATTCCAGGGAGCCAATTCAAATTTGGAGAGAACAGTGGGGAGTCCAGGGAGCAAAGATGATCTTAAAAGCAAAGCTGATCTGCTTGAAATTCCAAGTAAACTCCTTTTATGGTATACAAGCATGTGACTTTTATAGCATATCAATATAGAGATATGGGGACAATTTTAAAAGAGACAGACAGTAAAACAAGTACAAGAATCCTACTTTCTTTTTTTTAATATATATTTTTATTGTTATTTATGTCTTTTACATTTTGTATTCCCCTTGGGTAGCCCACCACCAATTCACCCGTGATCCATCTCCATGGTCCCTTGTGTTCTTTTCTATTCCATTTTGTGCCCTTACCCTACCCGCCCCCCCCCCCCCACCTGAGTGTCTCTCTCCTATTTGGTTTCCCTATAGTCCTGTTATAAGTGAAACCATTCGATATTTTTCTCTTTATTTCTGGCTTGTTTCACTGAGTATGATCCCCTCTAATTCCATCCATGTCGCTGCAAATTGAATCCTACTTTCTATCTTTCTGCCCTAAAACACAAAGGAACTCTCTACATCTGTGGCCCATGAACTGGGTGTTCTGACCCAATACTAAAGCCCTCTCCCCTAATTTTATTGGAAAACTGGCAGAGTGTCAAATAACACTGCTCTGGGCTCCTGTAATAGAATACCAGAGTTTAGGCTACTGACACACAATAAATATTTATTTCCCACCCTTTTGGAGCCTGGGAAGTCCTGGATCATGGCACTGGAAGATTCAGTATCTAATGAGGAACGCTTTCTGGTAGTCGGCTGTCTTCTCACCGTAACTTCACATGGTGGAAAAGAGCAAGTAGCTCTCTGTATTTTTTTTTTTTTAATGAAGGCACTAATCTCGTTCATGAGGACTCTACCTCACAATTTAATTATTCCCAAAGTCCCCATTTCCTAATAACAACACTATAGTATTAGGGCTAGGGTGTTGGGATTTCAACAGGGCAGGATAAACATATCCAGACCATAGCATTCAGTATAACTTAGCTTCTCAATGAGATTTTCCCAGGAAGACATAGTTTAAAATGCAGCATGACTTAAGAAGTGAGTTAAAGGATATTGGACAGTGATACTGGCTTCCCTTTATCGAATGACTGTAAAACACTTAGCACAGTGTCTAACACAGAAAGGTACCATCATTTCACTTCTTAAATCTGGTACATGTCTGATCCTCTTTCTTACTATAGATGTCAATAGAAGTTACTACTTTAAGGGAGGTCAAAGGATCTCTTATTTTAAAGGAGAAGTTAAAGGTTGGTAATATTGAAAATATTTAGATTTAAATATAGAAAGTAAAAGTCATTGGCAGATGCCAGAGATTTCTTATTGAGGTCTGAATAGCTGTCTTGGCTATAAAGCCTATATGGCAAAGTCTTGTTAAGTGGTTTGAACTCTGACCTCAATTTGAGAAGTGTTATAGCATTGGATTTGGGGTCTTCTGCTCAGCAACTCCATACAATAGATTTGTTTAGGGCAATGTCTTATATGTGCTGCAGTTGCACTCAGCTGCTGGAAGTCAAAGGGTTTCCAAAACAGATGTAATGCATTCGACTTTGTCACAGTTATTTCCAACAAAGAATAAAATGAGTGTAGCAGAAATTGCCTCCAAGAGGCCAGAGATGAATTAGAAAACTGTCCTTGGCAATGCAAAAGACTAATTGTTTCCATTCATAGAAGTGATACCAAGAAAATGAAGTCTTTTTAAACTTAGACAAAGGCAGTGCCTCAGTTGCTACCGGTTACTATCTTGGTTTTGCACCCGCGCGCACATTTATAAAACTACTCAGGTTTAGGGGAAAATAACATTGGGATTTATTTAACAAACAGGGAGAGGCAAAACATTACTAAAATTAACAGAGGTAAAACAAAAGTTACTAAAGTTAACATATGGCCATTTACCTTATTTAAAATAATGTCCAGTCCTTTAAGTTCCTAAAAGGTAATATAGATGGCGTGTTCACTTAAAATAATGTCCAGTCCTTTAAGTCCCAGAAAAGTAACAAAGATGGCGTGTTCCCGCCACTGCTGAAATAGAACTTGCCTTCCAGACAATAGGCCACGATTTCAACTCAGCATCTTCTTTCTTATGTTGATGAAGGTTTCCCGCCGGAATGGTGTGTTCTTTCCGTCGTGTACCTATCAGACTGCAGGCCAGGTTCCAACTTGTGAGGACTACACAGGACGCAACTAAAAATGCTTTTAAAACTGCATTGCAAACAGCAACTACAGCGGCCAGACGGCCCATCTGACTGCACGCACGCATCTTGAAAGGCGCCTGCTTTGGGCCTCTTGCCTTTTCTCTTTGGCTACTTACAAAGCCTCTGGCCCTAAATCTTCATTTTTACCTCATTTTTACCCGCTATCGACTCCTACTTTTCTTCTACATAATGACATCTCCTTCTTCTAGTGCTACATAATGGCATCTGTCTCTCTCTTCCTTCGGGGTTCCTATTTAAATCTCCTAGACCCTGCCTTCCTGTCTCAGGTCTCAGGAAGCCCACCTGGCGGGGCTTCAGATCACCTGGCTGCAATTCACCTTTAACAGTAAACCCCTGTAGGGGGCGCCAGTTTACCGGACTTGGCTCAGTCTGCTTACAGAAGGAAAGTCTGAAAACCTTTCTCAACTGTCCTAAACAAAAGGTAAGGATTTTCTGATAAAATTGTGTCAGGTCTGTGGAGTGAACTGGTGATGGGGCTATAGTCTATCCTTCCATGGAGTCTTGTGAAAAGGGTACTGCCTTCATTGGCAAAGAAAGACAAGCTGGGCAGATAATTGAGAATGACCAAGCATGCCCTTAGGGTGAATTACCTACCGATATCTGCTTTCCACAATGCACATAATTGCCTCAAATCCCTGCCTCCCTCTGAAGCTAATGAAGAATTGGCTAAGGACTGCTTACCTCTGGAAAGGACTGGGCTTGGCTCTGGGTATGTGTTCCACTGATGAAAATCAAAGGCATTTCACAGAATACACAAAGAGTCTTTCAGGCTCATGTAGAATAAGCAGTCCTTGCTTGTGAAGGACAATGCTGGAAGTATACCAAGAAATATACCAGGTCGAAAACTAAAGTTGAACTTGAAACAAACAGTTAACAAGACATATCTATGTGGTGTGAAAACAATTTATACAAGGTGATTTAACATAATAAAGGGAGTATTCTTGCATCCAAGGATGATTTTTTGATTCTCAAATACAAGTAAACATTTTACATGAAAGATCATATATGAGAATCTTTTAAATTCTGAAGTTAAAAAAAAGTTAATACTTATTCTCATGTCCATATTGCCTCCAAATGTAATATTCATAGAAGTTATACTTTAACCAGTTATGGTCCATGGAGACCAGGGCGTGTAGGTAAAGGCCGCGTTAGTTACTGAGCTCTGCTTGACTCATTCACATCCACCTTGGGTCAGTATTTTTAGCTACAGAGGGCAGTCTTTGATAAACTTTTCTCTTAAGCTAGATTTTTAAATATTTAAAAACTTTTACTGTGCTAGAACTATAGTCACACTTAGGGACTTTGTACTTGTAGGTAAAACCCTCCTAATAGACACACATGGTGGTGCACAATTTAAATACCAAGGCAAATACAGAAGTTCAGTGGCAGTTTTCTAGGATTATACTACGCAAACTTAGCTAAGCAAGAGATAATTTCCCAGAACTCCTTCCTCTCTGGCTCTGGATTAAAATGGTCATGAGAAACAACAAAAAAGTGGGACGCAGAAGTGAAACAGCTGTTTATTTCTGCTCTTAAGGTCAATTATGGCTCGAAGCACTGTAAGTTGGCAAATAAAATTCCAGGCCAAAAGGGTGAGCTAGCAGACAGCAGCCCCCTGGACACACGGCTCTTCCAGAGGCTGCCACTTTCCTCCTCCTCTTCACTGAGTCCCATCCACTGAGGGCGACTTCCTGGCAACAAGCACCCGCTTCTCCTGCAGATCACGGATTTGGGAGGCCTTGAGAGACAGGTTCGGGTTCCAGTTTGTCCATCTTCATTCCATGTCCAACTCTCCTTCCTGACCACCAGCACAGCAGACCCAGAGCGGTGACTCCAGGCCCAGCACCAGAAGCAGAGTGCTACACCAGTCCCCACAGTTGTGAAGGTGAGTATGATAAATCCTCTTCGTCATTCTCAGCAGTCTGCCTCTCTGATCCAATCCCCAACTCAAAGAGGTGATTGTAAAATGAATTCACGGGCTCAGCAGTGCTGAAGGACCACAGGTTCCTTCTTGTCTGCATCCTCCATGTGTAGGCTTTGGTTTTTAAATTTGCCCCTCTCATCGTTGTCAGGGGACTACAAAGAGTTCCTTTTCTCTTTACACCGTGCCTATGGCCCTTTCTAGAATCAAGAAGCCTCCGGTAACACTTTTTCAATTCTATTAACCACATTTCTGTAGGTGCCTGTGCTGAGACAGCCCCCATGCTAAGGAAACTTCGCCTGGCTGGACTCAGATCAAGGCTGTTCGTCCTGACAATCAGGGCCACTGTGAGCAAGGTGAGCTAAATAAAAGTTCTATAATTTAGAGGGAATGGAGTGCAGATGACATGGCCACTGAGTGAACTGCCAAAGATACCTAAACACTGTATCCTGAGTAGTGTTTTTTTTCCCATTAATCTTATCTCAATGAGCAAACACTAAAAGCTTAACAGGAAACTTTATATAAAATTATTTTTAAATCTTCAGAAAGTTTTGGTAATATGCTTTCCTAAAAATAATTTTGAAATTACCCTTTAATAAGCAAATATTTACGTCTAGGAAACATATCTATACCCTAAATTTTTTCTTAGAAATTTGCTATGTCAGGTTGCCAAACATGTATGCTGTTGTCCTCTCTCTGCTCCCAACCCCCAAGACAGATTCAGTAAAATCAGACAGCAAACTTTAGCTTGGGACTACACATGTGGTTTTGTGATTTATTATTAAAATTGTGTTTTCTCATTTGGATGCACATTTGTTTAAAAGGAGTAAGACTAGTTGATCCAGAAATGCCAGTATCGTTCTTTACAATGATTTCTTAATACTTTATGAACCCCTGCCACAGATTGTAGCAGTCTCTGAGTTTATGTAAATGGTATGGGATTGTGCAATCCAGGCATTCCACCACAATTCAGTTACGGTTTTTTCTAGAACTCTAGAATCAAAACCTTGACTGTGTGACTTGTCACTTTAATCAGTCAAAAAACTCTGATTAAAGTGACAATTCACAATAATTAACAGTGACTCTTAAAAATTGATTAATATGAAAGTTAATAAATCAGCTGGGCTATCAAATCTCTCCTAGTATAGAAATGTATATGAAAATGTAAACTTATTAGAAGGTTGATTAACAACCAGATAGAAGAGCCAGAGAGTCAATTTTCATAGCTAAAGTCACACAGCTACACACACCTGGTATGAAAGGTATAATCCAACCCAGACCTCTTGAGTTCATAAGACACTGTCAATATAACTATTGATCTGTTAGAACCATATCTTAGAAAATAATTTACTTCAGTTTCCATGCTCTGCTTCTCCACATTTTCAGTAAGGTAACTTCTGCTCCTACCTGCTCCTTCACCTGTCACTTGTTTACCAGATTTTGATTAACTCTTAGGGGATATACATCTTACAAGTTCTTGATGGAACCTTTACAGTAGTCTCTTGGGATAGTTGCAATGAATGAGAAAATTCTATTTGAACTGAATGGAACTCCTTAATAATCTTGATGCACGCAGAGAGTCAATGAATGATGCTTAGGTCATTAAGAGTAAATATGATACTGGAAAAAATAGTTGCAGGTCTTTGCCATCATTGACAGGAATAACAAAGGGGAGTGAAGCCACTGGATATTAAGGATGCTTGTCAGATGTCATAGTTTGTCTTCATTTAATGTGCTGGTGGCTCTCCTGCAAGAAGCTAGAATCAAGAAAAATGGACACTAAATGGCTACTGTCTGAGTCAGAATAACATCTTAAGTATTTAAGGATGATAGTGTTTTGTTTGGCTTTCTTTGTTTTTGTGGAGGGAGCTTTAAGCTGTTTGTAACTGTGATCATGAGACAGTTACTAAATAAGTAGTTACGAAGTTTGTGTTTTATCAATTAATTCTAATACCCTTGCTAGATGTGCCTGAGTTTTTAACAAGTCGGAAAACAAGTTATCCAACTCGGCACTTATATTCTGATTAATGGAATTCGTAAATAACAAAAGAGAGCATATACTATCAAACCACAATTCAATATTAGCAGTCTATATCTGGGCAGAAACTATATTCTGCTTTTCTCCACTTTTTCTGTGACTACATTTTTTTCCACTTCTGATGGAAACCTGGGATCATTAACAAGAATCAGTACATTGGTGTCCCCTTGTATACATAGGGCCACTCTGTAACTACAGATGAGAAGAGCAACCATTTGATAGGTTCTACTTGCTTAAATAATTATAGACATTGGGAAGAGTTAATTATATTTTCTATTAGATTTTCTCTTTATGAAAGTCTTGCAATTACCTTTTACAATAGTGCTCTTATATTATAAATGGTTAGAGAAAGGAAATCACTTACCTTTTTTCTTCTGCATTATCAGTATTGGACTTTTCTATAAGGAAAAAGAAAACTTTAAAATTGTTATTAGAATCACTTTAGGTACTTTCCATTTTTCCTAACAGCATTATGAATATATTCAGTATAGAAATAATGAGAAACAAAAAATACTAAATGCTTATGGCTGATTTAAAGGGGACATTAAAGGCAACTCAACCTTGCCAGGAATCTCTAGCTTTTAGGATTACTGACCTGATTCCTACCAATTGTTATTAATGGAAAATAAGTCAACAAGTTGATAGGCAAACTGAAAGAGGTTAAGGAAAAGGGGGTACAATGTCATTTCTCAAGGAAGTCCCTCCTGGGTCTTGCCAAATCTGGTGTTTTCTTTTTTACATATCCTAGAATTAAGGACATTTTTAAAACAGTATTGCAAAAAGAGTATTAAACAAGAAAACATGTAACTCATCATCATATGAAGCTACAACCAGGTACCTGAAGGTAGGCAAGGTTGAAATATGTTGGCCCATCTAACTACGGAACTATAGAATAATTCCTGTTTTAATATGTGGTCAATGCCCTGTTAATGTCTAACATCTGCTGCTTCAAAATCAGGACCTGTCATGGCGCGCTCTTCAGGCTCCTCATTTGTGTGTTCTAGTTGGGAGAGAAATCGGGGGGAGGGAGGAGCAAAATCAGGTATTTATTCTTTGCATTTCTTCCCTTTAAGATCACTAGGTTTTGGCTGTGTCCTTTGAGTGAAGGTGACTCTTCCAGGTTTTGGGTACTGCTCCCTCACCTTATCCCTTCGGGTTTAGGTTTGCTAGCACATCAGCTGCTCCCAGCTCTGGAAGAGTGCATTATTTCGCCTGGTTTGAGTGTGCTGTGTATCTTCTGTTGGGGCCTGACTTATACATCTTTAATGTACCATTACCTGAACACCAGGACAGAGCCCAAGACCTTCGTGAGATTTTACCTGCAGGGCAATGGATGTATCTTCTTAAAACTATGACCACCAAGACCACCAGCAGCAGCACTACCACGCGTGTAACAATTTCCCAGACAGCTTTTCTTTGATATGATTCTAAATAAAACAAACAATCTATAAGTTGGAAAAAAGATTTTCAAAAAATAACCCATGGATGGGTACATAGAATATTATTATTTCAAAAACTATTTCTGCACTCTGGATAGGAGATAGATTTCATATTAGTAAAAACACTTTTCATAATGAAAAGATCCATTAAAGATAGGGGCAAGAGGCCTTTCTGAACCAAAAGTTTTTCAGGAGCATATATACCTCTCAGTCTCAATGTCCCTACTGTGAGAAACCTGCAAATACTATTGGTGAGAGTAGAAGTCGGGAGAGAAAAAGTGAACACTCGAGACAGGTGATGTATCTATTGTGTATTAAGTTTGTATTTATGAGCCGGAGGGAGGGAAGGGAAATGGCACAAAATGGAATAGAAAAGAACACAAGGGACCATGGAGATGGATCACGGGTGAATTGGTGGTGGGCTACCCAAGGGGAATGCAAAATGTAAAAGACATAAATAACAATAAAAATATATATATATATAAAAAAAAGTTTGTATTTATGCTGCAGTGAGAGAATTAATGCAACTTACAATGGAATAATTATGACTGCAAACTAGCCGCTGCCCGGAATTGACCTTGGGGAATACCAGGAGGGCACAGTGCAACAATGCCCCGCGGACAGGGTGCCAGAGGAATAGTGAGACAGAGTGCGGAGGTGCTGGGAAGAGCCGAGGAGGGTCTCTGGTCTCGGGTGAGAGGTGACAAGCCGCCACTGGGGGGACAGACAGTGCTTGGAGCTGTTAAGAATTAACTGAAGAAAACTTTCTCCAGTATCTTCCTTTAGACATAAAACTGTTGTATTAATATTAAAGTGGGAACCCCAGAGACAAACTTGGAGACTTTAAGTTGCCAAAGTCAGAACCCTGCTAATATAGTGATCTGTGTTCTCCTGAACAAGACAGCAAGTAGAAAACAGCAATTCAGAAAAGAAAAACAAGTTGCATTCCATGATTTTCTTTTCAGGACTTCAGAAATAACCTGAGGTTACACATTTTGGTGACTCTGTGGACTTCTCTGCTTACCACTAGGTAAGTGTGTGTGTGTGTGTGTGTGCATACACACACATGCAGAGTTTCTGTGTGGTTAAGGAAAAAGATTGCCTATATCTGTAAATAACATTTTCAGAATTAGGTATTTTTTTAATGTCAACCTAATTTTTCTGTGACATTAACAGTCTCTACTGCTATAGTCAAAACGCAGCCCTACTTGTAACTTACCTACATGCAGTGTTTGGATGGTGAGTAAAGTATAGCTGCTTGGAGAAATACTGCATAAGTATTCCCCACTGTCTGGAATTCTAAGATCTTTCAATGTGGAAGAGAAGTCTCCCTGGTTTATTAGCTCTTTCTTCCATGATAGTCTGGGTTCATTGGTAATTATATTTTGTGAGGAGCTCACAAAGTAAGCCAGGATGAAGGAAGTCCCATTTTCCATTCTGGACCAGGTGACTATGAAGTCTTGATTTGGTAGGAAAAAACAGTTTGCCACATCACATGAGAATGAAACCTGTTCACTTTGCATTTTATGAAGATCATCTAACAACAAAAAGGAAACACCAATGAAAAAATTACAAATGAATTTTCTAAGTGGCACTTGGGAAATGAATTTAGAAGTAGTGTTTCTAAGAGGCAATTAGATATTTGAGCTATGAATTTCTTAGAAGAAAAGCTTTACTATCATTATTTTAAAGTCTCCCACCATGGCACTTAAGGTGGTCTAAGCTGATAATGCAAATTTTGATGTTCCCCAGGAACCACCTCATGTTCCTATAGCTACTTCTGTAACCCCAATACTGTTGTGGTCTTAAACCTTTGGATCACTCTGGACAGTCTCTTTTCCCACACATAACAAGCATTTTCCCCCAGCAGGTTCAAAATTGTGGCAGAGGAAGAAACTGTACTCACCTCTTCCCATGGACACAAGAAATCTGCAACTAAACATGGATTTATTTACACTAAAGTGGACGTGAAATCTGGATGACTAGAACATCCACAAAGAAGATAAATCAGTACCCAAAGGGACAAGCGACCCATTCTTGCCAAGGAAGAAACTCCAACCTGGGGACAGTGAGGTACAATCAGGATAAGATCTCTTAAGGTAGGGAATTTCTCCCTGGGGAGCAGAGAGAAGTCTACCACCCACTCCAACTCTTCGATCTAGCACAGTAGGCATTGAAGTTAAGGAGACCAGCCTAAGTCATGCCCAACCAAAGTGAGCAGAATTAATTTTCTCTTGGGAATGCTTACCATCCTCAGTTGTTTTTACAAGTTTGTTCACCATATCTAGTGCACAATCTGAGAGTGACATAGCTTCGTACACAGCATGAAACTTACTGGTGCTTCACGATATTTAGTTCTAAATAAACATGGGAAATTAAAATTTCCCAAAGAAAATGTTTAAATTTAGTAACATTTTCAATCCTTTCCTTTTATTACATTGCTACCTGATGAAAAGTTAATGAGTTCCAGTATCTTTAACACTGAAATTTACTATTTTCTCGATAAACATTTTGAAAATGTATAATTTAGGGCAAGAGATGGCCAAAAAGAGAGCTAACCTCCACTTTCCCTATATGATGGAGATTTATAGAAAAAAATTGTGTTTTGTTTCTTATAAGACACCATTTATGCAAGTCCAAGGAAAATTATAACTTTTCTTACCCTTAGTCTTCTCTTAAATAATAAGTTAAAGATCAGAGTTTGAGCTTGTTCAAATAAATGAAAGGAAGGAGTTTTAAAAGCTGTTCACGCTGATAGAGGGTGTTGTTGATAAAGACTAATGGGCCGATACTATGGAAAAAGACTGAACAGAAGCAATATTATCAATTGGTTAACATTTGCTTAGTTGAAAGATTGACCAGTAATTAGAGGTTGTGACCTAATAAGCATTCTTCCTGTCTCCTGATATTTTAAAGTTCAGTGCAAGTAGAAAATTTCTGGAGAAGATGAACCATAGTGAAATACAGAAACATTCAGATAGATTTCCATTTCACAAGTGTTTTCCTTCACCTCATCTTCCAAGGTAAGAATTATTTTTACTTCTGAGTATTAGTTCCTTCTTGATAAAATGAAAATAATTACTTTAGGCAATACAGCCAACAACTATTAGACTTGAGATTCCAGTCTCGGTCTTAACTGCTACAAAACTATCTTCTTTCTTTCCTGTTCCTTTCTCTCCTTGTAAACCAAACCCCATTCACTCCCATGCTCTGACATAACCCATGAGAGCCCCATGGCACCTACCTTTCATCATCCAACGCCCTCTCCATGTTTGCTTGAACAGTGAATTTTTAATAGCACATTCATAAGAAGAACTTGGTTCTGTAATATTTACTGTACTGGTAATAAAAAAAGAACCCAAAGACCCAATTCCTTCAACCTTGCTGTCAGGAATGGGTGTATTGTCCATGTGCCATGTGATACTTAGACGAGGATAAACACTTAATATGCTACATATTAAGATGCTGCTTGTGTTCCTTTTTTCATACTTCATCACAGGTGTGACAAAAGGTAAGGGGAAGAAAGAAGAGCACAGGAAGAGCTGTGTAGTTAGTTTCTTTTTAGGCCATCTGTGCAGAACGCTTGATATTTTAATACCTGTGAGATGAAAAGTCAGCCTTTATGAGTGAAATCTAGTGGTTAATATGAGGAAAAACAAAACATCGGTAGAACCTTAAGAGATAATGTGGTTATCTGCAAAGGGAACAAGAGCAAACATTGGTACCTAGGAACCAGCAATGTCAGTTCTCTAGAAAGAATTATACAAAAAAAAGAAAAAAATCTAATGGCCTTAATGAGCAACCAAAATGTGTGTGTCAAAGTCTATAAACTAAAGCACATGCAGCACTCTGAACTCATCAGGTACTGACATGGAGCCTTCTTATCTCTCTTTATGCAGAAATTTTGAATTTCTGAGTCAAGGTCTGAAGCAGCTAAATGGGACAGAGGGAGAAGAAACAGGCTGGATTAGACAACTCATTAGCAAATGCCCCTCCTCCCAATAGTTAATTTGTGAAGAAGGAAAGCATATCATTTTAAAATAAACCTCACTTAGAAAACAGAAAAACAATTTAAATCAGTAATTCAAGAGATTTTTAAGATCAGTAATATTAGTGTTGATAATACTAAGGGGAGACTGTAGACACTCTCATGCTGCTAGTGGCAGCAATATATTCTATTTTTCTTTCAGATCATTTCCCAGTACTAAATGTAAAGATGTTCATCACAATTTTGGTAACACACTGGAAATACGTGAATATTCATGTCTATTCCACATGCTACTGTGAATTATAAATAATGAGGTAAATATGTATTGACTTGGAAGGAAACCTAGAGCATGTTAGAAAAAGACATTTCAGAAAAAAGTGATATCATGTCATGTTTTATAAACCCTACACGTACACTTACCTCCTACCTTCGGCACCACTTTTTGTCTGAATTTTCCAGATGTTGTTCCCACATAGCAGGTGTAAATTCCTTCATCCCGAAGGCTTAATCTTCTGAAATACAGGGAGGCGTTTCCATTGTGAATTTCACTATGGAAGAGGGAAGTCCTATTTTTGTGCCTGGGATCTTGGTTCTCCAAATGGTCACTGTCTTGGTAGTATGTGTAAACATAGCCAGTATCCTAAATCTTCCAGTGAATAAAAGTGCCTTCAGACTCATTCTCAAATGAGCAAGGGAGAATTACATCTTCAAGTTTTTCTATGACTGTTTTTTCACTGTTGGTATCAAAATGACTCAATCAATTAAAAAATTGTGTGTCTAAAATCAAAAGCAGAGAAGTTATGAAGATAATTAGTAATGAATGCTCATCAAGGGTTACGATAGGAGTACTTAGAGGAATTATCCTAGGTCAAAAGTCTGGTCATTAACTGACCATACCATCAAGGATCTTGGCTAATATGATTAACTAGAAAGAAGCAATGAAAGTCCTTTTGAGTAGCTGTAATTTTAACTGATAACCTGTTTGGGTGTAGCCTAAACACAGAAACTCTAGTTTATCTACTTGGTTAATGGCCTTATCTTTCCCCTGATCCCAGTCTGCTACAGTGCTGGAAATTATGTTTATAATATATACAAAATACTCCCATTCATTGTTATTCCATAAACACATTCAATTTAGATAAGTTTTTCTAAATAGTTCAACTGTTTGTTTTCTCTAGGTTTCACATATAACTGAAATCATACTGTCTTTTCCCTCTGGCTTATTTCACTAAGATTAGTACCCTCTAGATTCATCCTCTTACTGCAAATGGCAGGGATTTTTTTTTTTAAAGCTAAGTAGTGTCCCATATGTATGTGTGTATACTGTATCTTCCTTATCCATTTGATAGTCATTGTAAAGCATTTAGATTGTCAAGTGTTGAGTATGTACCAAACTCATTAAAAAATATCAATTAGTCAAACTTGTCTTTCTAGTGATTTTATATCTGGTAGTAGATAACAGACTAAAAAGAGCCTTAATCTGAGTATATAGGAGAAAATATGATTTTTAAACTTCTAGTTTTTTTTTTCCTGTTTTCTATTATAATAACCTTTTATAAAAATCACAAAGCTATGGTTACAGAGGAAACCACCACCTTGCTTTATGTGCTCATGCTCCTATATACTGACACATATAACTAATCCTTAGTATTATAAAGGAACTTACCTTCAGATGTACTCAGAAAGAGTATAGAAATTAATAAGAAATACAGCACTTTCTGTGACTTCATGTCTCGGGGAGGCCACTTAGTTATACTATCAAATAGAAGCAAAGTATACAGGTTATCAATTGTAAGGACAAACAAGAATTGGAAAAGAATGTGTCAGATTATAGGTGCTTAATTAAATAAACCATAGCAACATTCATACATATTATTTTGCAGCTATTAATGATTACAGAGAAAGATCAGATCACAATACAACTTTTAAGTAGCAAAGTTCCTTTTAAATATACATATTTTTGCACATAGGAGACTGACAGGCATTATCATTAAATATATACTAGGATGTTAACTCTGAAGAGTGGATTGAATCATGATTTGGTATACCTTCAACAGGTTCTCTGGATAACAGTTTTTGTCATTTCCTAAATGGACATGTATTGCTTTATAGTATATATCTTAAAAATTCATTCAACAGTAAGTAACAACAGTGTTAGCAACAACATATAAATAATTAAAACAAAACCTGGGAACATTCTCAAAAGTCTAATAGTGGTACAAATCATAAGGTAGTCACTAAAATATTATAGAGTGTTTTTAATAAAAACCAAAATATAAATGGCAAAATGTATACTATATAACTGGTTTTGTCTGGTGCTGAAATTTTTACTCTTTAAAGAGCATGTAATTAAAATTTAGAGCCTTTAAAAAATTCTAAAAGAAATCATTTGGGAACTCAGTAACAGAGTTGTATAGGAAATTTGTTGTAGGATATAGGCTTTAATAATTATTAAAATTATTCCAATATTTGAAATTATTTTCCTTCATCACATCAAACCAAAGCCTCACAAATTAATAATTTCATTTTTACATTTTAAAAACTAAGGAAATAATTGAATATATAATCTTGAAAGAGCCTTTTAAACATACTTTTAATGTATAATTGAAAATGTGTATTTTATGTACATAAAAATTAGAAAAGTAATGTAAATAAATAGGGAAAACTTGTAATATGACCCTTATCACTCCAGTAGCTTTTCAGAGCAATAGGTAAAATATCTGGCAAAGTAAAAACATACACAATAGTATTATGAAAATAAGAAATTTATATTCCTTCTTACAGGTATATCTACATGTACAATGTGTAGAGGGTTATATATCAATGCTTATCTCTGAATAAAAGATTACAAGTAATTCTAAATTCATTTTCTCTATGTACATATGTCAACTTACCTGTACAGACTATTATAAAAACTTTTTCTTGAAAAGAGACAGTATAAAATCCTAATTCCTCTATTTAATGTAACTTTGGGGTATTTAATGTCTACTTTCCTATCATGGGTTCACCTTCCCATGCTTCATAATGAATAATCTTTTCTTGAACATTTTCTCTTCCCAGCTTCCATTCAACTGACACTCTTGCTTCATTATTTAGTGGCAATATTGAATACTCCTTCACCAACCACAAATTCACTCAATCCATTAACTGCTGTGTCCATGCTCTCTGCTCTTATCCAAAACCAAATCCTTCACTTTTGCTCTGCACTCACATTTTTTGAATAAGAAATTTGTCTTTGCAATTAGATTTCCTCTATACTGCATCAGATTCTCTCCACTAAGTCAATCTCATAAGCACAAATGTTTATGAGCAAAATATGACATTTAAGAACATGAGAAAAAAACAATATTCTGACTGTTGATCAGTCAGCTACCTATTTTCTCAGATCCATTAACTTACTGGAATAATTATCTAAATAGCCTCCCCTTTGCAGCCTCTCCTCAGTCTACTCCGCACCTCTGTCTGCATGACAAGGGCAGGAACTGCCCTTGAAGGGGTCCCCAATAACTCCCATGTTGCCCAAAACAGTGGACACATTTGTTCTCATTCAATTGCACAGAAGTACTTACCATAGTTGGCTGTTATAGTCCCCAATGGAAGATTCTTCCCTTGGTTTCTGGAGCTCCAAAGTCTCCTAGTTTTTTCTTCACCACTGATCCTTCTAATACTGAGCATCCTCCTTTGCTTACCCTGTTTATGTGGGGAAATACAGTGTTTTCAGGCCTTATACTTTTTCTCTATATTATCTTCATAGGTAAATTCCTCTGTCAACTGTGTTCTAAGGATCCTCAAACTTATTTGAGTTAAAATCACATATTCAATTGCCCATTTAACCTGTTCACCTAGATCCTTTACAGGCATCATGGAACTAACAAAGTCCATCATCTCCCCTTTATTTCCTTTATCATCGTTCCTTGCCCCACCCCAAATAAAACAATAAAAATTATCCTATTCCTCCTCCAGTCTTCATTTCAGTAATTGATACAAGTCCTTTCGGTTCTTTAGGTCAGAAACTTAGAACTCAATCTTCTTTCTTTCCTTCACCAGTCTCTTATTAATAGATTAGATTACATTCCATTGTTTATTCACTTTTCCCTAATTCTACCATTACCATCCTATTCAAAAGCCACTATTATTTCTTACCTGGATATCTACAATAGCTATTTTGCTGGTTACCCTCCCCCCTTTTTTAAAAATCCGTTTTATAGTAGACTGTCAACATAACAGCCAAGAGTCATATTTTTAAAATATAAATCCTATGACATCCTCCTAATTCAATGCTTCCAGTGGCTTCCCACCAAACTCTGGTCCAAATTCTTGACCCTTGTCTTCCAAGTGCTGTATATTCTGGGTCCTTGTACTGCCTACCCCCAGTCTTTCCCACAACAGCATGCACAGAACATGCATTCCCAAAGACTTGTGTACACAAATACCCCAATTCTAGGGTCAGCATGAACATGAGCTGAAAATTAGGTCCTTGAAAACTATTTAATTCATGTCTTTCGAATAAAATGACAAATTACTGTAAACCATTTATCATCTGTGATAAAGTACTATGAAAAAAATATTCAACCTCTTCTACACAAATGCTTGATTTAGCACTGTTGAAATAATTTCAGCATTCAGCTAAGTGAGGCTTTTAATGAGTATTTGGCCCTATTTTTATGCCCAAGTTTTATTTTTAGACATTTATTTTCTTCCCTCAAAGCAGCAAAAATTTTCCACCTTGGATTAAACTGAAGTCACCCAAGTTGCAATCAGCGCCCTTACAAAAGGGGCTCAAATGTTAGAAGCATCTTGTTCTGGTACATTTTGGCTGAATTCCAGATGTGGGAGAGAAAGGCAAAGAGAAGCAGCCTCTAATGGAACATGGCAAAAAGAAGTCCAGATGCTAAGACTAATCAGATAGGAGAGAAGATTGAAGTCATTCTACACAGTCATAAAGGAAAGAACAGAACAGCTACCCCTGTGCCCACCTTAATAGCTACAGACCAAATTGACTACCATCAGAGCTAATTGTGACAATGATGACAAACATCATTTGTCTTCAGGTTAGATTCTCTAGCCTGAACATCAGTAACACATTGGTCCTGGCCTCATTAACTGCTGGCCTAGATATGACCAGAGCCACATAACAAGTCAATTCTCTGAAAAAACAAGCCTGTTTCACATCACTAACATTATGTCAGTTGACGTTATGAATTCCTTGAGGAAAAGCAGCTTCCAGGGAGCTATAGTCAACTCTGCATTGCTTTTAAATTCTGAGTCTCTCTACAGTGCTCATGGCACTCAGCCAATCTGTGAAAGAAGTCATAACAAGGAAAACACTGCAGCCTCCTAGGGATTTCTCCTTAGCATCCACTTAGATTTTAATAGGATTGACTTTTTTAGATAGAAAAAAGAACAATTTTAGGATTACTCTCTTTACTCAAAAAATCTCCCCTGATGCTTTATAGTGAAATCTCACCCCTTGAGGATTCTTATAGAGGGTTGAAACTTTGAATCTCTAGGGGTACTTCATGCTTTGTATATTTTTGTGGGGGTGGAGTTCTTAGTTTGTGTTTTTATTTTGTTTTGGGAAACCAGGATAACAATATGTGATAATTCATTTTGGGAAAGTACAGAAGTAAGTTGCAGGGCAAGAAGAGTGGAGGAAAATGTAAAATGAAACAAAACAGAAAGGAAAGCAGGCACTACATGGGGTTTGTCTTCCTGGCCACAGCTTTAGAACAGAAAACCCTGCCCCTTTCCCCTGACCAGTCACACAGCCAATCTCCATGCACCTTCTATAGATCCAGCACCTCAAACAATTCATTAGAAGAGCACAAAAGGAATTTCTCTAGGGGTGGTAACTACCATGTTCTTCCTGACTGTGTACCTGGCCCCTCGGGACAACCACTTAGGATGCCAGATGTTAGGCCTCACTGTACAGCATGTTAAGTCTAGAAATAAAGGACAGGAAGCCACAGCTTCCGGGAGTCTCCTCAGGTTATTCCTGGACTCTCGCTACTGCAGTTCCCACTGAGGTGGATACAGTGGCCTTCCCAAGGGAGGTGAGATCAATTGCTGACCTTTGGAAATGAGGTAACAGCACTGGAGTGGGGGGTCCCCTTTGGCCAACCAGTTGAGATTCCAAGATATAGGAAGGCCAAGAAAATCTAGAGAGGGACACGCCCCCAAAACATGGCGGCAAACAGACGCTAGGATTAGGCTCTCCCACAAAATACAGATTTATGGACAGAAAAATCCCTAATTTTGAGAGCCAATCTCAGGATAACTGAATGCCCTACACAATACAATCATCCCTGTGGGTGCTTTAGACTTAAAGATAAACCGAAAAGTCGGAGTAAAAAGAAGAGAAAAGACACCGAACCCCACCCAGAGGAACAAAAAAAAGGAGAGGCGGACAAACCAGCTTTACAGAGCACCACTGAATACAAGGTTAGAAACCGTGGTAGGGTCAGAGGGCTCTGGCCAACTAACGGGAGCATGACCCCCACTCTCCCACCCCAGGAGCCCCCTCTCTTCTCTGTGTGGCAGCTCTGAAGTGCAGGAAAGCTCGAGGGTCACTGCTTTCCATCCCTCACCTGGGGCTAGGTAACATCTTAGTAGGGAAGACAAACTGCCAGCACCCCATGGGGTCCTAATCCCTCACTGGTTGCTAGGTGATATATTGGCCTGAGAAACTGGTTTAGCTGGAAAAACTGCAGAGACCACCTCAAAGAATCTCCTCCCTACTCTGTAACCTGACACCAAGAGCTGATGTTAGAGAACTCTACTTTTCTCTAACCTGACTGGAGGTAACCTGACCCGGAATACAGGCTCCTGCTGGAACTGTCCCCAACCACACCCTCTTCCACAAAGTGTCTGCATCTTGGCACACAGGAGGGCTACAGAAAGGAAAACAGACCTCCTCCCCACCCCCTGCCGTGGCCCCACACCCAACTTCTAGGAGGTTGCACAGTGACCCCCAGAACCTAGGTGGGCACCAACAGCTGCCCACAACCTCCACCCCTGCACCCCCTTGTGGAGAAGTGGGGCCCAAGCAGCAGAAAAGAAACTTAAGATCAGGAACTCTCGACCCCTCCCCACCAGACATAACCACAGGGGCAGGGATAACCCCCAAGCAAACACTGAGGGGAAGAAGAAAAATAAAAAGGGGGGTGGAGAGAGAAAGAACAGAAAGACTACTAGCAACTAAAAAACGACAGCAGCGACAGTAGGACAACAGCAACATCTGACACTGGAAAGGGGGGATGAACCCTAGCAGGGGCCCTATCTGGAAACTCCAAAACCTAAAAGCAAAAGGACTACAAAACTCTCCCCAAGCTTACATCTACCCAATACCTTTTTTATTTTTTTTCTACTTTATTTTTTTATTATATACAATATATATACAATTATATAATATATATGTATACACTATATATATATATGTATACACTATATATATATATATATATATATATATATTTTTTTTTTTTAAACTACAATCCACCACCCCCTTTTCTACCCTAATTCCACCCGGAACTGGAAACACATTGGAGACATGCCACAAAACACAGAAATTCGACAGAGAAAAAAGAAAATCCGGGAGATACCCAGCCACAGCCAAGGCAACTCAGACACTAGGAAACAACAAACACTCCTCAGCAAGTAGAACCAAGAACCATGCCTGCCAGCACCAACAGCACAGGAATGCAACGATCAGAGCAAAGCAGAAGGCCAACAACAGGGAGAAAAAAAAAATTACAAATGACCCTCAAAACAGTACACCACAGAAGGAAAATCCCTCTTCAGAACCCAATAATATGGACATAGAAGATTACATCTGCCTAACAGATAAAGAATTCAGAATTGCCATAATAAAAAAAAATAATAGAATTCAATGAAAAGAACAAAGAACTGAGGAATATAAATGAAGAACTGAAAAACGAGAATGAATCCATAAAGAAGAAAATGAAGGAAATGGAGGATTTACAAACATTAGTAGAGAGCCATAAAAGTAGATTAAAACACATGGAGGGAACAATAAGCACTCTGGAAGATAAAAATACTGAAAGAACCAAAACAGAAAAGGAAAAAGAAAAACAAAGGAAGAAGAATGAGGAAAAGCTTCAGGAACTATCTGACACCATGAGAAAAGGAAACATCAGAATCATAGGAATCCCAGAAGGAGAGGAGAGAGACAAAGGAAGAGAGAAACTTCTCAAGGAGATAATTGAAGAGAACTTTCCAAACATGAAAAAAGAAACAAAAATTGACATATAGGAAGCCAGAAGATCTCCAAATTATTACAATGAAAGGGAAAAAACAGCAAGACATATGATAGTAAAACTATCGAGAATTCAAGACAAGGAAAATATATTGAAGATGATGAGTACAAAGAAACAAATAACCTACAAAGGAAAGCCAATCAGGCTGATATCAGATTTCTCTGAAGAAACATTAAAGGCAAGAAGGGAATGGAGAGACATATGTAATATACTACATGCCAACGAATGTCAACCAAAAATACTCTACCATACAAAGCTCTCCTTCCTCTACAAAGAAAGAATATGGACCTTCTCTGACAAAAAGAAACTAGAGAAATTCATCACTACCAAACCCCCACTCCAAAACTTACTACAAGAAACCATGAAGACAAAACCAACAGAGGAAAGACCAGGAAATACGGAATTAGGTAAGGACTAGAATCATTAAGGTAAAAAAAATAAAAATAAAAAAGACAAATATGGATGACAGTATATCAATATTAACTTTAAATGTAAATGGACTAAACACACCAATTAAAAGACACACCATAGCAGGACGGATCAAAAATCAGAACCCAACCTTCTGCTGTCTACAAGAAACATACTTAATTGCGAAAGATAAACAGAGATTAATAGTTAAAGGATGGAAAACAATCCTACAAGCAAATGGACCAAGAAAGAAGGCAGGAACAGCTATACTTATATCAGATAAAATAGACTTCAAACTTAAAAAGGTAAAAAAAGACAAAGCTGGTCACTACATCATGATAAGGGGGACAAGAAAACAGGAGGATATAACAATCATCAACATATACTCCCCAAATGAAGGAGCGCCAAAATATATCAGACAATTATTATCATCCCTGAAAACAGACATTAAAGAAAATACATACATAGTAGGAGACTTCAACACCCCACTTTCTCTATTGGACAGATCAAGAAGACAAAAAGTAACCAAGGACATTAAAGCTCTAAATAAG
>PVIJ01012437.1:0-49631 GCA_004024925.1 Scalopus aquaticus
GGGGGGAGGGGGTTGGGGGTCTTTTGAGGCAGTCCCCCACACTGGAGGCCATCTCTAATTATGATGAGAGCCTCTCCACGGGGAGCAGAGGACGTGTGTGGGGCCTGTGCGGCGAGCGTGCTGAGCCCGCCCTGTGTCCCAAAACTTGTCAATGAATTCCTTTTCTGCTAGTATAAATGGAAGATCTGCTTGAATCTGTCGGGTGCATGTGGCCTAGTTGCCAGGGCTCCAGGGGCGCGACAAACACCCGGTAGATCCCAGCCAGTGGGCTATGTGGGGCAGGCCCACCAGCACGTGTGTGTGCACCTCTGTGGTGGGGTGCCTGGGGGGGTGGGGGGTGGCTGGGCTGGGGGGGTGTGCCTGCTGCCCTTGCCAGACCCTGCCAGGGCCTAGGGACCCAGGGGCTCAACAGGAGCCTCAGCCCATCTGTGTTCACGTCTTGCCACTGGCTGAGTCCTTCCCCTACCTCATTCTCGCCTTTGAGGCCAAATCGGAGCACCTGGCGCTTTTGGTGCGACTGGTTCCTGGGGGAGCAGGGAGCGCGTGTCCTTGGCTGTCCCAGATAACACTCTCCGATCCATGCCTGGCAGCCAGCACTTATTGAGCACTTGCTGTGTGACAAGCTCTGGCCCAACCACCTTTCTTATATTGACTCAATTAGCTCTCACAGCAACATCATCGAAGGCTGTCTTTAAAGGGGGGTGGTGGCTTATTTTGAAGACAATTTTTTAAGAATGGTTTTAGGTTTACCATAAAAACAAGAGGCCGATATAGTAATTTCCTTCATAGTCGGTGTCCTACATGTGCATAGCTCCCTAGTTATCAATATCACCCACCAGAATAGGACTTTTTTTTTCCCCGCAAAAATAAACTTCAGTGATACATCATAATCACCCAGAGTCCATAGTTTGTCTTGGGGTTCACTGTTGGTGTTGCGCATTGGACAAATGACATACGGCTCTCATTATACTCATTATACACACAGAGCTCGCTGCCCTCCCACTCTCCCTGCTCCGCCTTTTGCTGCCACCCCCTGTCCCAGAGTCCACTGATGTTGTCATTGTCTCTGTAGTTCTGCTTTTTCCAGAACAGTTGGAATAATAATACAATGTGTGGCCTTCTCAGATTGTCTCCGTGGCACGGTGGTTCATACCTTTTCAGTGCTGATTTAAATTTTTGTCTGGCTTGGTGATTATGAATAACCAATAATATGTTGGTGTAGATGGATGTTTTCAGCCCCTGCGGGTAAATACCACGGAGTATAATCTCTGGACCAGATGACTAGTTTGTATTGTGAGGAGCTACCCTTCTGCGTTCCTGCCAGCAAGGGATGAGTGGTCTTGTTGACCTGCGTCCTCGTCAGCATTTGCTGTTGTCAGGGTTCTGGATTTTAGCCATTGCAATAAGCGTGTAGTGGCAAGGGAGGCTGTCACTTTAGAAAAGAGGAAACTGAGGCCCAGAGAGCTTGTGTAATTCACCCCAGATCATGCAGTAAGTGGCAGAGCAGGGTTCCAACTCTGGGGTGATGCGCCTGAGGGTCAAGCCAGCGTAATTGCCCCCACCCCTACCGACCACTGGGCCTCACCAGTCAGGGGGCCAGCCCCTTGTCTCCTCTTACAGCCCGGTGGTGCCCAGACTCGGGGCCTCACTTACTGTGAATCGATGCCCAGGACACGACATGAAGAAGCCAGGATTTGAACTCTGCCATGCTGATTCTGATTGCGGGCCCCTGACACCGGCAGTGTGCCTCCTTGACAGTGGCAGGAAGTGGCACTTGGGACATACTTTTTTCTCTGGGACCTTTAAGTGAAGGTTTGGTGGCACCGCAGCTTCTAAGTAGGGAGATAGAACGTGGGCTGATCCGGAAGCAGGACAGGGTATCAGCCATTATCCCTGGTCCACTGGGTAGCCTTCTGCTTCAAAACTTTAAAAAGAGTATTTTATAGTGTTCTGCAATTTTTCCGATGGCCGCCCACTTCAGAGTCAAATCCCAATGCCCCCCAGGGGCAAGCAAGACGCTTTGCCCTGTGCTTCCCTCAGGCCTCTCGGCTGTACCCCACGGTGTTCCCATGCCCCAGCCCCAGCTTCAGGCACACTCTCCCCTAGCTACCTCCAAGCTGACCCAGCACAGCCCACCTCAGGGGCTTCACCTGGCCTTGACCCTGTCCTAGCGTGCTCCCCTGTGTGTCTCCCCCACCGCCAGCTGGGAGCAAGCACGTTATCTGTTTAGTTCCCCACATAATCCCCGGCTCAAATCAATGTACCTGGCACGTCCTACACGCTGAGTAAATATTCTGGTAGATTCCTAAAATGCAAGGAAGTTGGACGCCCTTATCCATGCAGACCCCATCCTGGACCCCTCTCCGGGTGACATGGTCTCAGGTCCAAGCTGTTGAATGTGGCCTGCATGGTGTGTCCCTTAACCAGCGGGAGAAGGCACAGCCAGTGACACCTTCAGGACGCAGATATTTGGCGTCCTCTGGGGCCCGTGTGCCCCCGGGCTGGACCATCTGGAGCCGGGTTGGGTCTCAGCCTCCATGGCCTCCAACCAGCCCTGGTGCTGGCCTGAGGCACCCCGGGCCGCACGGGCGGGCACCTGCGGGGGGAGAGTGGCATGCAGGTCCCTGACTGGTCATGGCTTTTCTTGCAGAGGAAGGCATCAACCACGAGTGTAAGCTGTGCAACCAGATGTTCGACTCCCCGGCCAAGCTCCTCTGTCACCTCATTGAGCACAGCTTCGAGGGCATGGGGGGCACCTTCAAATGCCCCGTGTGCTTCACAGGTAAGGGACCTGGCTGTGAGCGGATGGGGAGAGGGGAGGGCCCCAGGGCCCCGCCTTTTCGTCACTGTGCCTCACTCTTCCCTGTGGATTCTGTGGGAGTTGCCCTGAGGCACCTGGATTTTGTGGGGGACCACTGGGGCATCAGCAGCCCCGTTGTCCCATCTGCCTCCGCCGTGCAGAGCTGCCCTCCCTGCCTGTGCTCTCTGGTCTCTCCTCTTAGGCAGGTCGGGTGGCCCCTCCTTCATGCTCCCTCACCCCTGCACTCAATTGCGACAAGTCCTTCCTCCACCCCAGCCTCGGCCCTCTGTTCAGACAGCCCCTCGTGGCCTCCCTGTCCAGCTCCCTGAGCTGCAAGCTCTGTCCAGTGGCGATGGAGCCCTCCCCGGGCACACCTCCTGGACCCCCGCCATGCTCCACTTGCGCTACAGGCTGGAGGGGTCAAGGGCGGCTCTGCTCACCAAGGCCCCAGCCCTCGGCCCCAGACTGGCTGCCAGCCCGGGCGAGCGGCTGTCCCGGCCCGAGGCGAGTCTCAGGGGCTCTGCCGGCCCCCCTCCTGCTGCCCAGATGGCAGCCGGTGTGTGTGGGGGAGCCTGGCCTTCCCCGGCCTCCCCCGACATCTGCCGTCTGCCACGACGGGAAGCCCACCCTGGGGAGGGCTCCTGGCAGGAGGGAATCTCTGAAGTGCTCACCTCCCAGACACGCAGCTGCTCAGTGCTGCCTCCCATGTGCGCCCGGGGCCCGCACCCCATGGGCTCCTGCCACCGGGAAGCCAGAGCTGTGCCCCGCTCCATGGCCAGCCTGAGGAAGGGGGTCTGCCGAGGGGCAGGTGCCCCCGTGCTCACACCCCTCGAGCTCTCCCACAGGCTTGGACCACCCGCTGCCTCCCTCCCCTCAGTCTCAGGAGCCCCCACCCATCTGTTCCCTCACATTCCAAGGGCTGGGAGGGGGCTGGCACCAAGGGGCCCCAGCTGCCAGGCCTGCCGAACCCAGACACAGGCCCTGTGTGGGGCTGCTGACAACCGCAGACAAGAGGAGGACTTGTTTATTGAGCGCCATATACCGGGCTCTTCCTAATGCCAGCCTCAGCTCTGCCGCCTGCTGGCAGTGGGACCTCGGGCACCCATGATGGACATGGAGGCCATTTTACCTCCTGGGGGGCTTCTCTCAGAAGTGCTCTCTCCTGCAGCCGTGCCTGCTTCCCAGGCCTGCCCTGGATTCAAGGAGCCCATGTGTGGAAGGGGCCTGGCAAAGGAGGATGATGACAGGGGCTTTCACTGGGCCTTGGACACCAGGCCACCTTTTAAGCATTTGCCAGCATCGTTCCATGTGGTTCTGCCAGCCACTCAGTGAACTACTACGATCCCCATTTTTTGGATGAGCAAGTGAAGCCCAGAGAGGTTAAGTGACTTATCTAATATTGCACAGCCCTTAAGAGGCAGATCATGGTGTCACTGGCTCAGGTGCCCCTTATGAGGTGCCAGTGTTGCTTCTGCTAGCCCACCATTTGGTCAGCTGTCCGTGCCGCCACGATCCTCATTTGTGAGTGTCGTGGCGAGGCTGCTTTGGGCGGCTGGGCTGGTGTCCCGAGTTTAGCCCTCATAGCTATGTCTGTGTCCAGTCTTCGTCCAGGCCAACAAGTTGCAGCAGCACATCTTTGCCGTGCATGGGCAGGAGGACAAGATCTACGACTGCTCGCAGTGCCCACAGAAGTTCTTCTTTCAGACCGAGCTGCAGGTGAGTACCCCTACTGCTGTATGTGCCCCCGTGTGGGTTCTCCATGGCACGAAGGGCTTGGGATGAAGGCGTGATGGAAGGCGGAGTCTTGTACTCTGTACCACCCAACCGAAAAAGCAGCATGTGGCTGTGTGTCGGTCTGGAGCCACTGGTGCCATGTGGTTAGTGGATTGGGCCTGGCTTCCTGGCCTCTGTGCGGGTCCAGCATTCTCAGGAGGGCTGGGCTGGAGCAGCTGAACTGGGGCAGGGGTCTGAAGGCTTAGGTTTGTGTGTTTCTGTGGCAAACCCCCTTTCCCTCTTGGGGCTTCCATTTCCTCACCCATATTACATGATGACAATCCACTGAACTTTGGATCTATGGCCAGTGGCGGGGTGGTCTTGGGGGCTGGTCCTGGAGCTATGTGCAGCTGGGAGCTGGGTCTGGGAGCCTCCAGCTGTGCCCAGGAAAGCCAGAAAAAAACAACAGTGAATGCCTGATAGGGCTCCAACTCAGAGAAAGGGGTACCACATGCCTGGGTTCTGAGGCTGGTGTGGCCTCAGCTGGGCACAGTGGCCTGGATCAGCTTTCTCTGGTCCCGCTCTAGGGCCCGCAGTAGCTGCAAAGGCGCGTGCAAGGGGAGACTGCTCTGTGGGTACTCCTGTGGTCACTCCCCTCAGCGTTCTGTGGGGCCTACTCAGCTATTACTGGTTTCTGAGGCCCAGGTAAGGCCGCTTCCCACACTCTGGTTTTATAGGAAATTCCTGTAAAACTGAAAGGATCGGATGCCCACCCAGAAATACCAGACACACTCAGAAAAAGCATAGTGGATTTGGACAACAGCATCACACACAATGGAATGTTCCATACATGTAGTTCTACACACACACACACACACACACACACACACACACACACACACACACGGAAATACCATTTCCATAGCATGACTACACATGTAGAAAATACCACACATAGCACAACATAACACCACCCCCCGAAGTAGCACCTCTCCCACATCCACAGAACACCCGTCCTGGAGTTAACTGGGTCTGCAGTTGGAATTCAGGTTCATGACGCTGCGCAGCAAATGCCCGTGGCCCCGTGGCCTCAGCCAACAGGGGGGCCTGGGTTGCTGTTGTTCGCAGAGGTAGGTGCCATCCTAGGCGTGCAGAGGGTCCCTCCTTTCACCTGAACGTGCTCACCGAGACGGGGAGAAGAGCAGGGTACTGACTTGCACCTCAGCTCTCATGGCTTCCTTTGGGAAACTGCACCCATCTCCTGTGCTTACATTTTCCTGGCCAGAAGAGTCCCGTGCTATGTCTGATTTCAGCAGTGGCGAGGAAGTTCCCATCCCCTGCTCCCCACTCTGTGCCTGGGAGCTGAGGGGAGCTGGTATCTGTCTCACCCCTAAGGTCCAGCACGCCTTGGGCTCCAGGGTGGGTGTGCCCGTGTACCGGCCTCGAGTGCTGGCCCCACTCTCAGCCGTCACCCCACCCTTAGGGGCCAGATGGTAGCCGTGGCCAACCTGCAGGGCAGAGTCTTGAAGTCGCTCTTGGGGGCCAGGGCACCCCTTTTCTGGGATTGAAGGCGCACAGTGGTGACCTGTTGCAAGGTAGATCCCTTCTCACCATGCTGCCGCTGCCTGCACGGCCGTGGTGGACAGGGGTCTCCCTGCGGTCAGGGCCCCACTCATGCAGGCTGGGTGGGAAGAGCTGACCTTGAAGAGCGCCCAGCGGTCTGCTGGAAAGTCTGTTCCTTCCTGTCCTTCCAGCAGCCTGTCCAAGTGCCTGTGGGCCTTGCCTCGAGCGGCCTTCGTCACACTGTAATGTTGGCTGACTGGGGACCTAGTGACACCTTCAAGATGGTGACTGCTGCCCCGTTGACACGCAAACCTGAGTGTGCCTCTTTGCTGGGGACTGGCAGGGGACCGCTAGCTGCCCCCACTCTCATTTGGCCAAGAGGGGTTAGTGGGCGGGAAGCCTCCTGGCTGGATCATGCCTGTGTGCCCTGCCCCCCAGTGCAGCTGTACCCCACCTCCCACCTGCCTCACCTGCCTGCCCCAGCTACTAAAATAGGCCCCAGGTCCCCAGACAACTGAAGCTTTTAATAGCCCAACATGACAGACCTCTTTTAAACGTACTGGCGCATATAAACTGTGATTTACTTAAACTTCGGACTTGCTCGGCCCGCCTGGACCCTCTCGCTGTCCTGGGTGCCAAGGGAGGGGTGACTCGCCCCGGCTGGCTGTGAAGTTTTCCCAGAGAGTTTCCCAGTCTTGCCTTTCGAGCTCCGTTGGCATCATGGTGCCAGAGGCTGATCTCATGACCAGGGAGCCATGGTTTCAAGCCACTTCGCTTCGGCTGCACCCGCCGGAGCTGCCGTCTGTACCAGACGCCAGAGCG
The DNA here is from genome assembly GCA_004024925.1 of Scalopus aquaticus. Classification (NCBI taxonomy): domain Eukaryota; kingdom Metazoa; phylum Chordata; class Mammalia; order Eulipotyphla; family Talpidae; genus Scalopus; species Scalopus aquaticus. Next base: position 6,899 of record PVIJ01012437.1, read on the forward strand.
GGTCGTGTGAGCCGGTGGTTTCCTGGGTCACCCCGTCAACCTTGAGCAGATCCTCAAATGCCGAGAACCTCGCTAAATTATAGCTTTAACGAGTCACTATTTTCTACAATTAATGATTTTAATTACAGACCATTTAAATGTGGAAGTGTTGCAGCAACGCCAAGTCTATGCAAATCACGGCTTTCGTTAAGTAACTTGAATAGCAATTTTCTGGGTTTTTGAGAGGAGGGTATTTCAGCTGCTGCGGTTTTTGTCGTCATCTCTCTGAAGCTGGGGCTGGCAGGCAAGGATGTTATTTCCCTGGGGTAACATTTGGGGGCCTGGGTGGGGCAGTCTTTGTGGGTGGGGCCTTGGCTGGCTGACTCTCATGGTCTATGTCACTTGAGGTATTGGGGGGCTCCAGGAAGCTGACATTGTGCGCACTTTGATTGTGGGCTGGGAGATCTTGAGATATTGAGGCTTAGGATTGTGCTCTTTCTAGGACCAGATTTCCTGCTGTGGAGGTAGAGGTAACAGAGGTGGGATCAGACCCTGGCAGGCTTGGTCTGTGTCAAAACCGCAGGTCTGCATCCGCAGGGAATGTTCTCTTAGGATGCATTAACAGGAGCATAGTTGCCAGGATGAGGGATGTTCAAGTCATATTTGCTTCTGAGTTCACCAGCTCTAGCCAAAGACTGAGATTAATTTAAAGGACTTTGAACAAACTGGAGCAAATTCATTACAGAGACAGAACTAAGCTTTGCTATTCGTTTGTTCAATGCATGTATGTTGTCGCCCCACTATGTGCCAGGGACTAGATCCAGGAACTGACAAGAGAGTGTGACTGAGACAGAGACCACTGTGGGGACTAAAGGATGGATAGACACTGCCCGACAATGGCCAATGATGTGAAGAAAATAAAACAAATTAAGACGATAGAGCCTGATTTGGCAGGGGGTGGGAGGGTGAATTGGATACTCCTTGGGAAGTGTGGTCAGGGAGGTGGCATTTGAACTGAGGGAGAGTGTGTCAAAGAGAACTGTGTGTGCAAAGGTCCTGTGGCTGCTGTAAGCTAGGTGTGTTGTTGGATAACAGAGCACAGTGAGCAGTGGTGTGAAGGGAGTTGGCAGGTGGAACCCAGGGCACAGCAAGATTTGTAGGACAGCAGGGGAGTCTGGATTTCATCCCCTTTGTGATGGGCAACCAAGCAGGGAGGAGACATTCACAAGTCAGACCTTGATTCAAAAGTTAAGAAGTTTGACCTTTGAAAGACAGTGGTAAGAGACTGAAAAGTCACGGGCTAGAATAAACTATTTGTAAATCACATATTTGATAGAGGATTGATATCCAGAACATATTTTTGAAAACCCTAAACTGAAAATGAGGGGGACCCCAAAAAAGACCCCCAAAATTTGGTGCTTCCCCAGAGAAGATGGATGCATGCCCAGCATCACTAGGGGCATGCGGGTGGAAATGCCGGGAAGGCCACTGACACGCTCATCACACAACTGAAACAGAAGCCAAAGCTGGCGCCGGCTCTGGTGTGGAGGAGCAGGTGGGACATTGTACTTTGCTAGTGGAAGCACAGAGTGGCACAGCCGTGGGGCAATAGTGTCAGGGCCTTAGGAAGTGCTTAGTGTATACCTGGCAATGCTGCACTTATGTGTTTGCCCAAGAAAACTGGATGCATGTCCCCACAAGCCCTTGCGGGAATGATGGCAGCAGCTTTATAAATAACGGCCCCCAATCAGGAACCCCCCCTGATTGTCCCTGATTAGATAGATGAGGTAGTACTACTACTCAACAATGAAAAGCAATGGCTAATACTACAGCGACACAGAGGAATTGCAAATGCCAAGAGAAAGAATCCAGACTCAAAAGGACCCATACAGCATGGTTCTGAAAAAAGGCAAAAACATTGGTGTAGAAGACAGAATGATAGTTGACAGGGACTGGAGGTGGGGGAAGAGTTGGGGAGACTAAACAAGGTACACACACATGCACGCGCGCGCGCACACACACACACATACACATACATGCTCAGGCCATGTGCTGGCCTTGCTTCCAGGAGCTTCTGTTTATCCAGAAGGCATGAGTTACAATGTGGTAGGGGTGGCCTCTGAACTCTGTCAGGAGGGGGCCATGCTCCAGTGGCCTTGGGACTTCCGTAGTAAGAAGAAACTCAGGACGTGGGTTTTAGTTTCTGGTTTCTGACAATCATGACTCAGATGTCACTCTCTGGAGTTAGAGCAAGCCAGACGGTAATAAATCGTAGGGCCACAATTTCAGATGCCAAGAGCAGGAAGCGTCCCTGTGTTCTGGCGGTCCTGTCTCAGGAACCGAGGGTTCCTTTGTCCAGGCTCTGCCCTCTGCCTCTTCCTGTGCCCTCTCCTGCAGCCTGACCTCTGGGCTGCGCATACGGGTGGTAGCTCACGCCACCATGGTGCCTCTCATTTCTGCTGATCTGCATAAATATCACACCTGGATATCTCAACAGAGGGGATTTGGTTACACCAAATCCGGAAGGAACAGCCAGAAGGAACACCCGGCTGGCCCAGAAACAGTGACTGCAGGCACTAGCCAGCTCATAGGCAACAGGTTCTGGTTCCTGGAGAGGGGGTCCGATGGCTGAGCGCGGGTCAGCTGCTGCAGTGAGTTGTGGCCGGGATCGGGCCCTTCAGTGCAAACCAGCAGGGGAAGAGACACACAGACTGGTAGACACCAGAAATACGCACTGCATGGGAAAACTGTCCAGTGGAGAAGTGTACGGTGGTGAGGTCCCTATCGGTAGAGGTGTGCAAGCTGAGCACTTGTCTGAAATGCAGCAGAGGGGGAGGCGGGACAGACTTTGTGAGAGCATATTTGAAGCCTGGCTCTGGCATAGAACAGTGTGGGCCTCGGTTTCCTGATCTGTAAAGTGGGTGTGTTAGTAGCTCCTGCCCACACAGCTGTTGCAAGCCCCTTGGTACAGTGGCTGGCAGAGCTTGGGAAATTTGCTACCTGTTGTTATTATTAGCACTCATTATTACCATTAGCAGTATTGGTGCCATTATCATTGCTGTTAACATGTTATTAGCATTAGCCATTTCAGAGTCAGAGGACTTTTTAGGGTACCCTTCACGTGGCATTTGCTATGGTTTCATGATTTCTGGCCTGATTTTCAACAAGGTGAGACCCAATCCTTCCCCCTGTGGCGTCAGCTGGTGTCAAGGCCATGGACCAAGAGACCCACACCAGGGGATGGGGAGAAGATGCGTGGTCAGCAGAGCGAGGCACTGTGGACGGGGCATGAGGGGAGCCAGAGCCCAGCCCCCCTTCCTGCATGTCCCTGGGTGCCTTTGTTCTGGGCCCTGTTTTCTCAGCTGTACCCTGGGCTCCTGGGAGGAGGTGTTTGGGGGTGTGAAACAGCTCTACACTCAAGCCCTGAAAACGTCAGGGCTGTTGGCCTCGCTTTTCCAGCCTCAGGCCTCGGCAGATGAAGGCCTGAGGCTCTGTAGGCCCTTTGCCAGGGGTTCATCGACCTGAGGTGAGGGGCAGGCTCCAGCCCAGCTGTCTGGGAGTCCTCTGTGCCGACAGACCGTGGGCAGGAATAGTCCCTCCTCGCCTTCTGGGACCCTCCCTGTCAGCCATTCTTCACCATCACCCGGGGAAGACATGCATGGAGGTGCCGGTCACCAGCAGGCCTGGCCCTGATATGGTAGCCGTGCTCCCCCAAATTAGACGAGAAATAGTTAGATCAGCTCTCTGTGGCTCTGTTCGCAGCGTTTTTCGTGAATAGTCTCCTGCAACCCAGTGAAGTGGATGTTCTTATCCCTGGTCACAGATACGGAAACTGAGACCGGGAGAGTTGACTTCCCAGGGTCATTCGCAGATGGCGGAGCCACATGCAAAGCCAGATTGTCTTTGCTGCCACGGCAAACAGAAACCCTCCAAAGTTTAAGTGAATTGCCATTTATATGAGCTAATAGATTTAAATGAGGCCTGCAGTGCTGAACTATAAAAAGCCTTTGTGTCAGGGGACCCAGAAACTATTTTAGTAGTTGGGCCAAGCAGGTAGCACGAGTCGCAGTGGCAGGAGATAGAACCTGCTCACTCCGGGCCGAGTGGAGGAGCCTGGTGCCAGGGGCCTGTGCCCTCACCCTCAGCAAGCAAGGGAGCGAGTTCAAGTCAGCCCGGCCCGGGGACAGGGAGCATCAGGTGTGGAGACTGGGGCCTCCCAGGCCTCCAGCTTCCTGGTGCTGCCCCCTTGCCCGCAGAGGGTGTCGCAGTCAGAGGCCAAGTCTCAGTTGGTAGAACTTCTGGCGGCCCTTGGCCCATCGGGGCTGGGGCTGCGCCGGGGGGAGCGGAGGGCCTGCTTCACACCCTGGAAGCTTCGCTCCCTCATTGACAAAGCTGGGGGCTGCAGGAAGCGCTTCCTGAGCGGGGCCCGCGGTGGCAAAGCGGCCAGCCCGGCGTTGAGCGGGCGCTTTTAAAGGATTAGCTCACGCTGTTTGCTTGTGTGTGCCTAATCATGCCGCTTCCAGCTAAATGATTACAATTGATTAAAAGCAGAGCTAGGTATTCTAACAAGCAACCCGGAGCCCTTCCGATGGGGTGAGCTGGGCCCTGCCAGGCAGGAGCCTGGTTCCCAGCCAGGAGGAGGAGTCTGTTTGCCAGGGGTGGGTTCTGAGCCCTGTCAGGACTCTTCCTTCCCAGTCCTTGAGAACCCTTGGGGTCGACCCTCCTCTCGTTCCATTTTCATTTAACAAACGCTGGCTGAGGCCCTGACGCAGGTGCCAGATGGGGGCCCGTGACACAGCTGTGAACAGGTAGACGAGGTCCCTGTGCTCACGGAGCTGACAGTCTATGGGAGACACCAAGGCTAGGTCAGTAAATACGTGAGCTGTGTCATTTCAAATTGTAGCATTTCAGAGGCAATACAACACTCACTGTGTCATGCACAAGAAGGAAGTGTGTGTGTGTGTGTGTGTGTGTGTGTGCGCGCGCGCATGCTTGTGCACATGCGTGTGTGTGTGTTGGGGCAAGCATGAGGACATGTGGAGGATGAAAAATCAGATTGGGTATCAGGGAAGGCTGGTATTTCAACCGATTCCGGAAGCTGGGGAAGGAGTCCGTTGCGGGGAGAGAGGGAGCTGAGGACCTTTCAGGAAAGGGAACAGCCAGTGCCAAGGCTCAGAGGCCTGGACAGATTTGGGGTATTCAAGGAACAGAGAATAGGGCAGTGAACAGGAGGAGATGCACAGCTGCACCTTCTTGCTTCATCCGGCTGTCCTGTCTCGAAGGCCCGTGAGGTGGGTGTTTCCGGGGTGTCTTGCCCCTGCTGGTCCTTCCCTCTGTTCAGGCTTCAGCGCTCAGCTCAAGTGGGCCCTTCTCCAGAAAGCCCTCCCTGACTGTCCCTCCTTTGGCTTCTGCCCTGGGTTTACACACTTTCCACATCACAGATTGTAATGACCATGTCTGCACCTCATACTCAGGTATGAGATTTTGCGGGATGAAGACTCCCTGCACCCATGCACCCACCCACCCACCCATCTCTCCATGCGTCCATCTATCCATCCCTTCCCAGACCTTTTTTGAGCTCCTAGGATGTAGGAAAAACAAAGAAAAGATGACACAAACGTGGAAGGGGGAAAAGCAGGAGGGCTATCATCTAGGCACCCATTTTCAAAATCTCTGGTTCTTCTGAGATGGGTAACCAAGGAGCCAGCTTTCTTGCCTCTTTGTGCTGCTGCCGCCAGATCCAGCCAGATAATTATAACTAATAATAATTAAAAATTAAAAGTGCTCTAGGCACATACTTAGCATTTGACTCTTTGGCTGAGCTTTCTGTGAGTAGCAGCGTCTTCTCCCTTCTTGCTTGAAAGACAGCACAGCCCCTGCACCCCTGCAGGAGAGCAGGACCATCAGGCTGGACCTGGGGGTAGAAGGGGGACACAGAGGTGACCCCAACGAGGGAGAAGCTGTTGCTTGCATGAGTCCTCCCCAGGTGGCCCCATCCCCCCTTTATTTCTATTGCAAGCATTTGCACCTCTGCCCTTAATTTCCTTGTCTGTAAAATGGGTTAAGACCTACCACCTCTGGTTCCTGCGACAATTGTAGCTCATGAGTAGAAAGCACTTAGAACATAAGGCTTCCTGTGGGTACTTATAGGGTCTGTTTCCTGCCTTCCCTGCCAGGGCAGGAACCTGAGACCAGCACATTCTGCTCAATGTGGCAATGTGGCATAGCAGTGCCATGCCCACCATGTGGGAACGACCGCTTGTTGCGAATCCCGGCCCCACAACCATGCAGCTCTGTGACCTTGAGCTGGTCAGTGACCCTCTCTGGGCCTCAGGAGATGGGGGCCAACCACAACCCCTTATTGGGTGTTGGGGGGAGCCAAAGGCAGAGACTGAAAAACCTTCAGCCACGTCTCCATGGTCATCGTCGTGACGGGGGTCTGGATGCCTGTGGTTTTTGATTTGCTCCTTCGTCCACTCATTCATTCAGTCCATCATGCAAGGATGTGCTAGGTGTGGCCCACAGATTTTGCTGATCACCTACTATGTGCCAGATGAGTGCAGGTGCTGAGTAGTGCTGAACATAACACCGCAGTCATTTGTGCTAAAATGAGCGCATGACCTCTGTGCAGGGCATAGACTACAGCTGACCCCCTTGGGGCAACAGGAGATGTGGGGTGCCCCTCACTCATGGTGAGCCCTGTTGGAACCATCTGTGTCTCTTGGCTTATTGACTCTTGAGCGGGATAAGGCAGTTTCTGCTCACACTGAAGTGCACCTTTGTCTCTTACCGCCACCCCCATGAGGCAGTTGAGCCTCCCAAAGGGCTGTGAGTGGTGGTTTGAGCTCTGGAGAATACTCAGAGGTGGGAACTGACTCTGCTTCTTGCCCCGGAGGCCCAGGCCTTGGGCTCAAGCCACTGGCCATGACATAGTAAAATCGAGACAGCATTTCCTGAGTGCTTTCTGGGAGCCTGATGCCCACTCGTGACACCTGTTGTCTCATGGGACCTCACAGTGAGCCCATGAGTGTGGCTGTGATCTCCTTGTCACAGATGGGTAAACTGAGGCTCCCCAGGATTGCACAGCTGACCTGTGATGGAGCATCCCGGCACTAGCGTTTGTGTTGAAGCTCCTCACCGGCGGTGATGGGCTTCTAGGAGACTCACAAGTCCCACGGCAGCCAAGGCAGGCCCCTGAGTGCTGGGTGCAAACAGGCAGTCCTCCCCGCCCCGGGGACGAGCGTTCTAGAGGGTGACTGCAGGGCTGCGCGGCTCCCAGGCCGTGGCTGTCTTACTCTGGGCGGCCTGGGTGAGCAGCAGCTGCTCATGGGCACTGCGGAGAGAAGGCCACCTCCTGGCTGTGCTCAGATGTCCTCAGGAGCCCCATGGGCGCTGGCCGCCTGAGCGATGAAGTGTGTGGAGGCCCAGGTGGGGACTGGCGTGGGGGCGCTCCCAAGGTCCAGCTCTGGGCAGAGATGGCACTTGGAATAGACCTTGGGCTGCCCGTCTGCCCATCGGAGTCTGTCATTCATGCCCTGGGGCGGGGGGCCAACCAACTTTAGAGGGGCACCGTGCCATCTTGACAGATGGGCACGGGGGAGCTGCCAGGAGCCTCAAGCCGGCAGCCATTGTGTGTGCCCCAAGCCCAGCCCCTTGCCGGCTCTGTCCCAGCCGGGACCAAATGCCTTCAGTTTCTTAGAAACAGTGATAATACAAGTCATAGTGGGTGCCGTGTTGGTCCAAGGCTCCCCGAGGTTGGCACCGTTCAGAGCCCTGCCCTCCCCATTGACTTGGAAAGGAGCCCAACATACAGGAAGAGGGTGCAGGTCTGAGATGCTTCTGGTTGTTGCCTTGATGACCTTGGGCGTGTGATAGCCCCTCTGAGGCTCCTGGTCCACATCTGCACGGTGCGCCTGTGCTCTCTCTCCTGGAGGCTTTGTGGCGTGCAGGGTAATGTGTGTGATGCCAACAAATGTGTAAGACTCTGGAACAGTGCCTGGCCCCGGGAGGGCTGGTGGAGGGGGCAGGGTGGATGGTGATGTCCCACTTCCACCAACCGGGCGCTCCCCCTTGTCCTCACGGCTCCGAAGTGGCCAAGCCTCGCCTCGCCCTGGTAGGGAACAATAACAGCCACAGCCACTGCAGTCTGGGGACCCTTTGCCTTGGTGCCCATGTGGCTCTTCTCCCCATTTTGCAGATGGGGTGGCCTGGCTCCAGAGTATGTGCACCTCAACCCTGCCCTGGCACCCTGTAGGGCTCTTGCAGTCTAGCCCCCTTCGTGGTAAAGCCAGGCCTGCTTTGTCTTCCCAGCTTGCTGGGAGCTGAGCTGGCTGCCCCCTGCCAGGATGCTGGGGGCTGGCACGGCCAGGGGTGCTTGGCCCCCACTGGCTGAGAGATGAGAACCTGGTGCTCTCGGCGGAAACCGGGATTGCACTCTTTGGTCGAGCAGGAACAATTACTAATGACATTTAGAAAGAAATTAATGATGAGAAATGCAAGTTGGCATTTCAGGAGCGCCAGTCAGCAGCCGAGCGTCAGCACTCACACAGGAGGGGGGGTGGGCGCGGGGAGGGAGGAGATGGCAGAAATTAATTTTGCTGTGTCAATAATGAATGTGGCCACTCGCTCTGCTTCTGAAGTTTAGACAAATCAAACGTGGGCTGGCAGAGGTTTGCCTGCCTCTTCACTGAGGTTCGGTGACATGGGCGGGGGCAGAGGACAGCTGCAGCTTGCTGTCTCCCTTCGGCGGCATCGGGGCAGTGGACATCAGAGGGGAGGCGGTGGCCCTATGACCTGGCCATCTGGGCTCAGCTCTCAGAGACACCTCTCACCAGGGGGCACGGTTTCGATAGCTGCTTCTCCCCCTGAACCTTCGCTTGTTCATCAGCAGCATGGGGGTGATGGGCGGATGGAGAGCTAAGGAGTAAAGAGCAGGCGATCCAGTGTGGGCACATAGTGGGATCTTATGAAACGGTGACTGTTACCTTGTTTTGCAGGCATATTTCAAGATGCACATTTTAAACCTCCCTTACGTTGGAATAATCTCATTCATGTGTTATGGCTTCATGGCTCACTTTTCGGCTGTTGGGAGCCATCATGTGCATCATATCTTCTTTGGGGTCATAGGTGAAATGTGGCTTTGGTAAGAAGTTGGTGGAGGCCAAGGAGGATGGACGCAAGATGCTGAAATTGTTTGGGGCAGGGATCGGGGTTCCCAGTGGGATAAGGGAGCACACCAGCCCTTTCCCTCCCTTCAGGCATTCCAGAGTGCTGGAGACGGGCCCGCCGGGTTCCCTCATGTGGACGACCCTGGGGGAAGTCGTTATTATAGAAACCTTGAACATTTTTACAGAGTGGAGGGCAAAAACTCATAGCCCACGGCCCCAGGGTCCCGTTGCCTCTTATTAGTTGTCTGTATCTCAGAGTGGAGATTTCCTAGCATTAGAGCAGCGAACGTTTATGAAGTGCCTATAAATGCCAGGCTTTGTTCTTAGTACATTTACGCATCCCACATGCCTCTGTTATTAAGACAAGGAAATGGAGGTCAGAGGTTACTCCCTGAGGCCACAGGACTAGTCAGTCCACAGGACCCAGCCCCTTGTCCACACCCCACATTGTCTCTTTGCCACTACACTAATGGATAAGTTTCCTGATTTTTCCACAAGTCAGTTGTGGCAGCCTCTGGACCATCGTTGTGCGAGGCCCAGTTGGCTACACCCTTTAAACATGGGGTTATTTTCCCTGGTTCAACGCAACCCTTGCTGACTCGCTTCTCTCTGCCCTTTGCCCTTTGCTTTGTGCCAGGCCAGCCTGACTTCCTCTCTAGACAGGCAAGGGTATATGCCTAAGTGTCTTCACAAGAACCGTCCCGATCATTAAATATAATCGGTCTCAGCTGCAGTTTTGCGCGCTGGTGCGTGCACACAATTCATCATAGCAAATTAGGTCCATCTTCAGAACTCCTGCCTTGCGGCCTGGGGGTCTGTCGGTGAGGCGGGGCTGCCCATGTGGGCTCTGGAAGCCATTTTAGGGTGATGGGTGATGTTTTCTGAGGGGGACCACTTTCAGAATCATCCACCAGAACAACTTTCCATCCACAGGGGTTGATTTTCTAGAAATCTGGAGGATGCAGAAAATTTTCCTTTTAGCAAAAATTTGGAGGAAAGTTGAAATGGATATGATGAGCGTTTTCAAATAGCCTTTATAAAACCTAAAAGCACTGGGTTAGTTTAGAGACCTGAACATATGTGTTCTGTATAATTATGACCGTGTGACCCAGATTTTCTGGGACAGCCCTGATTTCCAGTATTCCACTCCAGCCATTGGCTATTGAGCCAGAGTTCTGGTTGGTGAAATACGATGACTGTATATAGAACTGGGTTTTCTCATCCAATTTTAGTGAATAAATATTTGAAGTAGTGAAGGCTTGCAAAAAGTCAGAAAATTCCAGGGGGAAAATCCCCTCCCATTTCTCCCCCAGCACGACAAAATGTTTGATGCGTATAGGTGTGTCTGTGCTCTCTTCGCAGCTCCCCCACTGGAGTAGCAGAGAAAACGCAGCACATCCACCCCCAGCGCCAAGGCCTCTGACATCCACCCACAGGGCCAAGGCCTCTGGACGTGGCGTGGCCGCAGAGGAGCCTGCCCACTCTGGATTGGGGAGAGTCCTGTGCCCTCATGTCTCCCGGGGTCCTCTGCCCTCACCGCCTGGCCCTGGTAGCCGTAGCCCGCGGTGGCAGTGGGCTCGACCCCACAGCCCTGACAGCGTGGGGGTGGAGGAGGTGTTGCAGCAGGGCCAGCTGGTCCTGGCCGGTGACATGTGCCGGGCTGCTGGGCCTTCCTCCCGCCGAGGTCTCCACAGGTTACAGCTCGTGGCTACGTCTGTGCAGCTTCCCATTTCCGTCCCTGGAACCAGAGACATGAGGAGAGCAGTGTGGGAGCCTCCCTGAGCCCCTCTCTGCTCCCACCTGCCTGCTCACCTTGTAGGAGCCCAGCCGATGAAATGGTGTATGTGCCTACACATATGATAAAATGTGCCCTGTTAGCCACTTCGGAGTGGACAGCTCGGGGGCCTGAGTCCATTCACATTGCTGTGCAGACCTCACCTCTGTCCACAGAACGCTTTCTGTATGGCAGATCTGAAACTGTCCCCCAAAACACTAACTCTGTGGCCCCTTCTCAGCCCCCCCCCCACCATGGACATCCTACTCTGTCCACAAACTTGGCTGCTCTAGGAATTGCGTGGAAGTGGCGTCATACAGCATGTTCTTCTGTGGCCTGGCTCGTGGCGCTTAGAGTCATGTCCTCCAAGGATCTCCCCACTTTCAAGGGGAAAAGCGCAGCACACCCGGGGAAGGGGTGAGGAAGGAGAGGCGTCTGTGCTTCCTCTTCTCTCCCTGACCCTGTCCGTGAGGTTCTGCTTCCCTACCATCATTGAGGGCTGTCGTTGCAGAATGACAAGTTGAGTTTCTAGCCCTGGCCGGCTCCGGCCCCCTGACAGCAGGGGTACAGCTGGGAACTGAGCGATGAGGTCCCTGCCCTGGGCAGCCTCCAGACAAGACGGGCGGATCCCACAGCTGCGAAACCGCCAGGTTGCGGCAAGTTGAGGAAAGTGCAGCGAGGTCTCACGCTCAGGGCAGAGCAGGACAGACCAGGACAGACCGACGCTGCGTGCTGGGCAGACAGGCCTTTCCCAGGCACAAGTCAGACCGCGAGGAGCCTGCGGAAACTATGGGGGAGCGTGGCCGGCGTGGGGGTAGACTTGCGCGAGGGCCGGGCTGGGAAAGAGCTTGGTGTGTTTGTGGAGCTGGAGGAAAGTGCCAGGTCTTGTGGGGCTGTCGGACCAAGCTGAGGGATCTGGATTTCTGGATACAGTTGGCACCCACTGGGATATTAAGCCAAGATCCCCCCTCATCCCCCCACCCCCTTAAGGAGAGACCCCAGGCAGGCTTCTCACGGACACTGTATTCACTCAGCTTCCCACTGCTGGGAAGAGGGGCCCTGGCTGGAAGCTCTGGTTGTCCCCGAGGGCGCTTAGAGGGGCCCCATCGTGGTGTGAGCCTGGGCAGGTTAGCAGCCACCAGCCCCTGAAACTCTTCGTTGCATATCGTCTGCGTGCCTGAGAGTGGCAGGTCCCCGCGGGTGTGATTGCGGAATGTCTGAGTGCGTGTGCATGTAAGTATGTGTGTTGCATTCTGAGTCGTCTGTGAGTGTGTATGTGTATGATTGTGGGGTGTCCGTGAGTGTGTGTGCACATTTCACTTTGGGGTATCGAGTATGTGTTCTCGTGCATACGAGGATGGGATATCTGTGTGTGTGTGTGTGTGTGTGTGTGTGTGTGTGTGTGTGTGTGTGTGTGTGCATTTCACTGGTGCCTGTGGGGTGTCGCAGTGTATGTGTGCGGGCTTGGAGGAGGGTGTGGAAGAGGAACTCTGCTGTATCATGCTGCAACTATTTGGGGGGCCCCAAAGGGCAGTCCCCCACAGTAGCTGGTCTCCTCCTCCCCACGTGAGATCCAGTGGGCAATGGGGGAGAGAAGTCACAAGTACTCTGAAAGCGAGGACAGTAGAGGGGCTTCTGCTTGTGGAGATGCTTGCAGGGGTGGGTGTGGCACGGCACACAGGTGCCTTCTCTCCAAGGGCTGAGGGAGGGGCTGCCTGGGCCCCTCCTACATGCACCCATTTTTCACTTGTGTGTGACTAGGAGCCTGTTAGCACCTAGGAAACACACAGGCTGAGTGGGCGGGGCAGGCCCTGGGAGCAGCCAGGCCACGGGGCGGTTCTGGTCTCACAGAACTTCATCCTCAACCCTCGTCTCTTCTTCAGACCATAAGGCGCTGAACCCTCCTTCCCACCCCCTCAAGTGAGGACCCTAAATAATGACAGCCACAAGGTACTTAACAACATGCCCCCCACCTCCGCCACGGCTGGCACGATCCCAGCAACTCCCGGAAGAGGTCTGGGGTGTCTGAAATCCTCACGAAACACCAGAGGCCTCAGCAGGCAGCCCGGGGGCCAGATTCAACCGCAGATGTGTTTTAATTGGCCTGCATAGTGCTTTAAACACCAACATGTTTTATATTTAAAACATTTATATTTCCAGTTTTCCTTACAAAACAAGACGCCCTGGCAGCACCGGGTCTGCATTCTCATTGCTGCCCCTTTCTGCTGAGACTTGGCTTCTTGACCCACTGTTCCTTATTGCTCCCCTCCCGGCCTGGGCTGTGCTGATTGTGGGGTGACCTGCTCTAGGGTGGACCCGCAGCACCCTGGCCCTGAGCTGGAGACCTCCATCCAAGCTACAAATGTCAGAGGAACTCAGAGCTGCTCTTTTTCAGTCCATCAACTTTCGCCGTGAATTTGGCATACCCCTGACAGGATATGTCGGTCTTCCCAGAGTTTTTGTGCGTGGTCTTCTTGGCCCATACTAAGGACCTTTGGGCTGGTTATTTTGCAGTGGAGAGATCCCACTCTTGGTCTTGGGGACCATCTGCTCAGTGCCATTTTTAATGGGGTTCAGCTCTTTTGCATTGGTCTCTCCTCAGACTCCTCAGCGTGTGCGCGCTCTGATCCCTGCCCTTCTGGGGTCGGACTCAAGCCCCTTGACTGCAGGGCTCACTCACATCTTAACTCGTCCGCCAGGGCCTGGCTCCCGGTGGGTGCTTGGTTGCTGTGGTGAACGGACTTTCTGGGACCAGTGATAGGCCAGTTTGGCGGCCACACCCGGGAGGGGGCCAAAGTCCACAAAGGGAACCGTGGTCACCTGGAAGGTACTGGAGCCCTCAGTCCCCAAGGGGCCCAGGCACCAGGGACCCCACCTTCCCTTGGAGAAAGAGCAACAGCGACAGCAGCCAAATTAACTTAGGATTTGGGGTTCAGGCCTCAGGGTCTCTGTTTCTGAAGAGGGGCCAATCTGGATACAGCCCTGGGGAGAGTTCACCTTCCTCCTCTGGCCACCATAGCCAGAAAATTCTCCTTTTCCCTTGCTGCCATCTAAAGTCACACTGCTTGCCTGAGGGTTCTCTGCTTTGCAAACAGACCAACGGGGCGTCTGTGTGCTGAACTGCAGCTCCCCTGGGCCCCCCGTCCCTCTGGGCAGGTATTATTAGTTCCCTTGTTTTGTTGGGTGACTCTGAATGGGAGCCTGTTTACAGGCTGGGCTCCTAATAGAAGGCTTCAGTTCCCTCCTAATAATCTATTCTCTGGTGGATTTTATTTCCAAAGCACAGCCGTACAGAACCTGCCCCTTGGGGAGTTTATTGGACTTCTTTTTTTTTTTTTCACAACAACATCTCCCACATTTTCACCAAAAGAAAACTGTGCCCAGCCGTGTGGGCCCAACGGCCTGCTCTGGGCTTCTGTGTCCTGGGCGCTGCAGGGCGCTGGTGAGACGTTTTAAAGGGGAGTGCTCTCCCCCCAAGCTGGGAGACTCTTGGGGAATCTCCCCTGGGAGGAGATGGGGTCCTGCCACCTCCCGTGCCCCCCCAGGTGACTGGGGTGCTTGAATCAGCTCCCGCTCCTGGTTCTGCAAGAAAGCAGCAGATGCCCCCAAAGCTGAACCACTCTCCACCCCCCCACCCCACCCCCCCGGAAGTTGAATTTCCCTCCAGCCTGGAGTTCTGGATGATTCGAGGCTCTCACACAAGACAGACATCCCGATCACCAGCGAGGCGGGTGCAGACGCTCACTTCCTGCTGCTCTGGAGTGGCAGACGACACACAGCCTGTGTCGCTGTGTGGGATGCAGGGACTGGAAAGTGCCACACACACCCACCCCCACACACAGAGCTGCCTTTGCCTTGCAGGACATTTGTCCCAGGCCAGTGCATCACCCACCTCACCTAGGACCCTGAGGGCACAGAGGGGTATCACTTCCACCTGAGCAAACCTATTCCTGCTGTCTGTGTAGATGGGGCGAATGCCAGCTTTCTGCGTTGGGGCCGTGGGGCAAAGTGGGGTGCATGCACGTCATAGCCTGGAGTCCCCAGGGAGGGGTGCATCTCCGGGCAGGCATTTAGGGGAAACCTTGCCATCACTCACTCCTAATTTTAATGACGTGCATTAGCTAAATTGTGTTCTGAGTATTCATTCAGCGCTGTTTATGGCATGCTCTCGAGTGCGCTTACCGTTTGTCAGAAGTGCAAACTAGCGAACATACGAGCCTTTAAGACAGGCCATCTGTTCGTCTTAGACCCTTGGACGATTGTCAAACGCTTCTAAAAATAAGTGCTCACTAGCAGAGAGGGGCTGCCCAGGTGATACACAGCAGCGAGGGAAGGAGGGCTGCCTGCGTCTGCACCCTCCCCGAAGGGAAAGGCTTCGCGTGCGGGTGTTGGAGAGGAGGGTTTGAGGGGGAACCGGAGAAGGAAGTAGAGGGAGAAGGCGAGCACGAAAGCCTGGCCAATGTTCCTTTCTGGCTGGAGGCACGAGCGTCTCCCTGTTCCTCGCCTCTTGTGTAACTCCACAGCTCAGATACCTTCGATGGCTCCCCATGGCCCAGATTTAAGGGCAAGCTGCCTCGTCTGGCATCAAGGAGCCTCATCAATAAGCCCCCCCGCCTTCCTTTCCAGGCTCGTCTCTGCGGCACAGACCCTGTGCTTCTGCCAAGCTGAATTATTCATCGTTCCCCCAACATATGCTGCACTTTTCACATCTCGCACAGAACAGGGCTGTGGTTGAGAGTGGGCTTCGCGCTCAGACCGCCCGGGGGCACGCCCGGCGCTGCCTCAGACAACTGCAGGACCTTCGCTCTGCCTCAGTTTTCTCATCTGTGAAATAGGGATAATAATAGTGTTTGACTCCCAGGGTTTTCCTGAGGCTTAAACGACTTCCTAGAAGTAAGGGGTGAAGGATGACACCTGGCAATAAATGTCAGCTATGGTCATTGTCAGTATCGGCCACACCTCCACACCCTGCTCTGTGTGCTTCCTTCTCC
Source organism: Scalopus aquaticus (assembly GCA_004024925.1). Lineage (NCBI taxonomy): Eukaryota > Metazoa > Chordata > Mammalia > Eulipotyphla > Talpidae > Scalopus > Scalopus aquaticus. The sequence continues at coordinate 22,810 of PVIJ01012437.1, forward strand.
CGAAAAGCCATCACTCAGCACCCATATATGCATGCGCACACCCCCCAAATGCTAAGCCCAGCTATCCTTGGGGGGCAGCCGGGAGCCGTAAGCATCTCTCAATCAGAAGTCTTCTCTCTAGAGTCCTTTTTCAGTGAAAGCTCACCCCCTCCTTTGGCCCTGAGCTTGTAAAGGGCCAGGATGTGTCTTTCTCCTCTCCCTCTGACACCGCAGGGCCAGGCTCTTTGTGTGTTGAGTGAAGAAATAACAGAACCCACTTAGCTTGACCATGGCTGCAACCTTAGCCTGAAGGATCTACCTTTCCCCCTGGAAACGAAATCTTCCTGTGGTTAAGTCAGGCTCTTTGTAAGGACGGCTGATGCCTGCCAGCAGGTGGGGGGGTGGGTAGGGGGTGGAGAGGCCTGGGGCAGGGTATGGCTTAGTGGTGGGAGGAAAGGGATTCATAGTCTCTTTCAGTCTCTTTCCTAATCTAGAACCAGGGAGGTGACGTGTATGTCAAGGTGGAGCCGGTGAGTTCTGCAGGGGGCAGGTGAGCAGGGCACAGGCAAAGCTCAGGGGGGGGTGGCCCAGCCTTCGTGCATCCTTCATCTCCCACAAAGACGCGAGGGCCCAGCCCTGGCACCAGTCTTGTGCCTCCTGAGAGTGAGGTCTGTGAGTCCAGTTCTCCCCGGGGAAGAGGCTGGGGCTCCACCTCTCTCTGCCTAGTGCCCATGTACAGGGACTCCATGCACAGCTACTGCGTGAGTGAGTGAATGAGTAAGTGAATGGATGGATGAGCACCCATCTTCCTCCTCACCAGATAACAACGCCCTTCTGCTCCCTGGGGGGAGGGGAAAGCAGTGAATTGTGGGAATGGAGGTTGTCGTCGGGGTCTTACGGAGAGGGGGCCTTTATGAGACACCTGATGCTCCAGGGGCAGGACCAGCCCAGTCTCTGCCATCTCAGGAGCACTCCTGAGACCTTGCCAGCCCTTGGGGTGCACGGGAGAGGAGCTGGGAGGGGCCCAGCTGATCAGTCCAGCAGCCCTCCATGAGGCCCCAGCTGTACACCCCAAGCCAGGTTTGATGCCAAGGCATCAAATGGTCATTACTCATAGATCCCCCACCCCCTCCCCTTGGTCAGAAAGACATGGGCGCCATTTGTGGAGATAAGGGGCACTTACTCTTTCTTGGCCAACCTCGGAGAAATACATGCACATCACCTCCTGAGTTCTTAGGGCCTCTAGTGATAGGGCTCAGTTATCCCCCTACCCCTGTCCACAGAGGTCAGGGAACTTGCTCAAGGTCACATGGCTCGTAAGTTGCAGAGTCAGGATTCAAAAGCAGGACTCAGCTCGCTCAGGCTCTCATCTTCTCTGCGGTGCCCAGGGCAGCAGCGAGCGCACAGGGCTGAGAGCCAGGGCAGGTGCCGGGAAGTCACAGGCATTTTCTCATCAGAGTAGCTGAGCCCAGGAGGGGCTGCCTCTATGTGATCCAAGAGTGACCTGCAGGCGGGACCCTCTCCAGCCGGTGCCCGCACATCCAGGGTCTGCAGAGAAGTCTCTCCTTGCTTCCTGAACAGCATTTTCCAGACTAACATGTTTACACCCCTCTAGTCTCCCCAGCTTGACACTGTGGTGGGCGGCTGCAGAGTGCCAGGCCGAGGGACTGGAGTCAGGACAGACAAACAGAAGGAATCCCAGGTTTAGACTAGGGAAGGACACACCAGTGCACATGCGCACGCGTGTGTGAGTGTGCATGTGCACGACTGTTGTGGGACACCATGGGTTGAGCCAAGAAGCCTCCTGGGGCCGTGAAACCAGAGTGGGGCCGCACCCTCCAGCTGGCCCATTCCAGTAGGTGTTGGCGCTTTGGGAAGGACTGTCCAGCCCGGATCTGTTGCTGCCACGCTTCCTCTGTGCCTGACACCTACCTTGGTTTGACCTTCAAATCCGGGGTGCTTTGCGGGCTGAATTCCCAGCAATAAGCACCGTAGCTGTCATCCAGCAGGGATGGATAAAGGTTTGTTGAATGAATGAATGACCGTGCGATTAGATGCAAGGGTGTGTCAAAGGGAGGCTTGGCCTGGCACTTGAGTGCTATTGACAACTTGCTCAGAGAGAGGGTTCAGCAGAACCCCTGAGGGAACCTGACACAGACTCCTAGGGGTGCAGTATCTGCATCTCCTCCCATGACGCCCCCTGGCCTGTCACCAGCTTGTGCTCCCGGGACAGACAGCCTAGTGCACTGGGCAGAGGAGCAAAAACTGTGCAGAACCCCACCTGCCACACTCTGCCGAGTGGAATACTCTCCGCCGCAAGCCGAGCCACCCACCCTCCCGCTCTCCCATTTTATCTTCCTCACCTGCTTCCCGACCCACACCTGCGCCTCCCTGGCAGGCAGAGAGGCCCGAGTGGCTGCCAGGCCTCCCCTCTAGGCACCTTCCCGTCCTTCCTGGCTCCCACCCCCACGCCACCCCCGGCCTTTATGGTGCTGGGAAGTGTTCATCTGCGGGGTCGGTAGCATCTTTAAAAAACGATTTTCTGCCTTCTCTGAGGGGGCTAAATATAGCACAGGCATAAACAGAGAAATAGACATTAAGCCAAAATGCCCTTGTGAGAACCATGCCGAGTGGAAGGGGTTCTTTAAGAAGGCTTGATGAAGCGCTGGCCCCTCCAACCGCAGCACAGAGTCGTGGGGGTAAAGCCGCGGGCTTTCGGGTTATTGAAGTGTGCTGGTTGGCAGCCGCTCCGCTGGGGGGCTCCGCGCACAGGTGTGTTGGGTGATTGGTGAGTCCTGGTGACGGGTCCCCACCACCCCCTCTGCCCTAGAGAGCGGAGGAGCTGACGGCCTCAGCTGAGCACCTGGGTCCTCAGCACCCTCCCCACCCCACACACTCACTTGCTGGGCGGCCTTGACCTGCTCCCTCACCGAGCTGCCACCTGCACCCTCCTGCGAGTGTCTGTGCAAGGCCCCAGCCCAATCAGCCTCCTCCACTGTGTGCAGCCCAGAGCAGAGCATCCAGCAGGCACTTAATAATGCAGCGCTGAGTGAATTCTGGTGCCCACATGCCTCGGGGCACCTTGTTTCCAAATTTCCATCTGAGGGGCCATACATCCCGCTGTCAAGCTTAAGGAAAGGAAGTCCCCCTCTTAGGAAGTTCTTTCTTGAGTCTGACCGAAGAATCAGCTGCTGCAGCTTCCCTTTAGAGGGCAGGCGTGTTGTTTTTACTGGAGACGGCGCTTATTCTCACACTTTCCTAACTCCTGGTCCGAGGTCCAGATGGCTGCCTCTGGGTTCGCGTGCCAGCAGCCCCCGGTGAGCCAGTGTGGGCCATGCGTATCCACTGGCTCTGTTCTCGGCCTCCTGGCAAGAAGCTGCTTCGTTTTTCAGAGATCGCTGATCACCGCCCCATGTGGCAGTGAGTGGGGCTGGAGGATTTTGTGGAGATCAGTTGTCTTCTCTGGCTTCCTGCTGCTTGCGACACAAAGTCCACACTCAGGGCCACTCAGTGTCTCCACTGTCCACTGTCAAGACTGCCCTGGCCTCCCTGTGACCCTCGTGCTGGACCACACACCCCTCCCCACCCCATGCCTGCATTGGCCGAGCTAATTCCAGCCTCCACCTTGGCCTGTGCCACCCCTGCCTCGTGGAGTGCCCCCTCACCCCCGTCAGCATCCCACCACACACTCATTTATCCTCCCGTTGGTTCATTCACAAATGTCTGTTTAGTGTCTAGAGCTGTGTATTACCCCAACTGCCTCCTCTTCCTCCCAGAAATGAAGAAGGACCTGACCACACCCGCAGAGCAGGGACCTTGCTGCCTGGCTCTGGGCAGGCTGGGAGAGGGCGGTCCCGGGCTGCTCTGGGCCATGCCCACCATGCCGCCGCTGGTCTGGTCAGTGCGCTGCGTGCCCAGCCCGTGGGGCTGAGGAAGGACGCCATGGACCCTGCTGCAGCTGAGGAGGGGGTCAGGCTTGCCCCCAAGCGGCACACGGAAGGGGGAGGTGGGTGGGTGGGACTCGGCTACAGGGACGGAGGCGACCATGTGCCCCGAGGACATCCGGGGTGGCTTGGCTGGGAGGAGGAGAGGAGGCGGAACCCAGTCATCCTGGAGCCAGCTTTCTGCTGCCTGTGGCACAAAGTCCCGGTTCTGGGCCACTCAGCATCTCCACTGTCCGCAGTCACAACTGCCCCAGGCCTCCCCTGTGACCCCACGGTGTGATGAGGCTGGGTTCAGCACCCTCAGGACCACTGGCTGCCCTGGCACAATTGCAGGGAGAGTCTCCGCTAGAGTGTGAGCGTTCCCATGGAAACTGCCCACATCCTATGTGTGGTCTCGGACACCCTGCCTGTGCCTCTGGGTCCGTGACACCCCCACTGAGGTGTGGCCCTCACTGGCAGAGTGGGGTGCAGAGTGTGGATCTGGGGGTGGGGTGTCTGTTGGGATACAGGGTGCTGGGAAGCCTACCTTCCCTCGCGAGCCCCTGGCTCTCTTGGATGCCATTTCCCTGATTTCACCCCTCCTGCATATTCTGGCCAGGTCACCCTGGGCCGGTAAGGAACCTCGCTATGCCTCTTTCCCTCATTTCTCCATGTCCTACTTTGTAGTGTTGTGAGCACTGAACAAGAGTGCCTGCAGCAGCAGCGCATGGCACGTGGGCCTGCCAAACACTCACCTGTGGCCCACACCCAGGAGCCAAGGGAGGCAGCCAGCTGCGCTGGTCTGTGCTGGGCATCACTGGGCATCTGTGAGCATGAGTGCTGCCCCTCCCTGGCCCTGAGCCTACCCGAGGGCAGGTGACATCATTACAGGGATGGCAGCAGTGGGAAGGGGCCGCCACGAGGGAACTAGGTCAGGCAGAGGAGAGTGGGGTGGCCCCAGCTCCTGGCAGAGCGTCTGGCATCCTCTGGCCCTCGCAGCCCTGACCTGGAGCCCAGGAAGAGACATGCAGCGCCGCATCTGACCCCTGGTGGTCATTGCCAGAACTGCAGGCGGCGACTCCAGCCCCAGACGAGGCCAGTGCTGGCCTGTGAGCCAGGTTCTGGGCAGGCAGGTGCAGCGCTTAGGCAGTGCTCCCCGGGATGGGGTGACCTGTGTCCCAAGCAGGGGTGCTCCTCCGGGTGAAATTTGCTTCCTTTCTCCAGGTGTCACGAGGTCTAATAGCACCTGAAGCTTTGATGAAATTGGTCTGAATTTGGAACACGGACCACTGAAAAGAAACAAAAAGGCTAGGCTCTTCCAGGCCAAATCCCACCCCCAGCCCCAGGCTGCTGGCTCCTCTGAAAACAAATGACACTGCTGGCCTGTTCGCTGGCACGGGGAAGAAGCGCCATCGGCCGTAGTGAGAGGGAAGCGTTGAGCCAGAGGGTCCTACCTGGGCCCCAGATTCCCAGGTGGATTTGGCCAAACTGCGATATTCTTCAGGCTGGAGACCTGTCACGTGACCGAACAGGCTCCCTCCTCCAGCACCCTCCCGCCGGGTGACCCGTCCCCCGCCTGGGCCGCAGGCGCCGTGGCCGCCTACTGCCCCAGCACGTCTGTGCTCCTCTGGCGTTTCTTGGCCAGGGAGCTGCGAGGCACATCTGCTGTCTCCCTCCACCCGGCGCGGAGCAGCTCCCGGGAAGGACCGAGAGGGAGATCTGGGGGAAGGCTGCGGGCGATCAAATAGCGTTTCCTCCTCATCATTAGAGCAAAAGGGAGATGGAGGGGTGAAGGGGGATGATTTGTATTCCTGCTACCTCCCGGCATTTCCCCTTGTAACCTCCGTGTAGCTGGTCCCCGTGGCAAGACCTGAAATGGTCTTAAAAAAACAATTTATAGGGAGCCTAGGTTGGCAGCAACAGGAACCGATCCCCAAGCCCCAAATCAACGTGGCATCTTGGCAGCTGCGTCCCCAGAGCACTTTTTCCTTGTTGCATTTTGTTTTGTAATGATCGCGACGCTTTCTGTGGCTCTCGGCGTAAATGCACCGAGTGGGAGGGGACAGGCGTGCTCTCCATTCTTCTGCCCTCATGCGTGTCTCCTTTCTTCGCCTTTGCAGAACCACACGATGAGCCAGCACGCACAGTGAGGGACCGCTCGACAGGACACCTCTCCGCAGAAGGCTTGCCGGAGACGCCGTGGGGAGGGCCATTTGAACATTACATCCAATCAAAGTGTCATTTGCAACCCAGATGTAAAACTCTAATGATTTGGCCATGAGGCGCTGCTATTATAAGCAGCTGGAAATGAATATTAATGGCAGAGATTAAAAGTATTCCATGCTCAGTATTTTTTATTGTCCTGCTACAGCTAGTGTGCTTTTAGAGTTTCAGCCGCAGACTACATTTCTAGAGTTAGAGAAACCCGCTTTTTGAGGCTATTGTCCTTTGTTCCTTCATGTATTATATTGATAGTTTTTAAAAATGGATTAGTGTGATTTTTTTTCCTTTGCTTCTTTTTTTTCCTTTCTTGTTTTTCTTTCCCCCCCTTCGGTTAACTACTTTTTAATTGCAATTCTAGGTAATTGTGCATCGTGATGTGATTGCTTGGCTATTGTCTGAATATTTCCTTTTAATTTTTTAATTAAAGACTAATGCTTTGATTGGATTTGCCAGTTCACCGGACAGTGATTAAAACTATGTAATGAATATAATCGGTTTCAGTGCAACTGGATGGTCTGCTTATAAATGTGACTTAATCTGACTGCAGTAACTAGTACAGTTCAATAAAGGGAATCACGCGATTAGCATCGGCTGCTTGGTTCTCTCCTCCCCAGCCCGGGGCTGTGGTGGGGGCAGGGACTGTCCTCACCCCAGGGTACGGGTACATTGGAATGCACTGTGCTGTGGGGACCTGCACACAACAGACCTAGCTTCCCCGGGAAAGAGGAAGCATTGTCACCTTCTACACGCGCACACATGTGCGCCAGTCCAGGGGAGCTGGCGGGGTCACAGGAGCCAAAGTAGGAAGAACGCTTCAACATGAAATACTGGGGTCTTCTCGCTTATAAATGGGGAGAGGGAGACTCAAGGGTTAGTGGGCTAGTCCACAGTCTTCCCTATTTCTCCCCCTCCGGAATGACTCTCCCAGGTACTGGGGGCTGGCGGTCACCTGGTTAACCCTTACCTCACCGGTAGGACTCGGGCTATATCAACAGTTGTGGCCGGGGCCTGGGGAGTGACAGGATCTGGGGACACATCCCCTGCTCCATGAAATCTGGGGCTGGAGCTGTCAAGAAGAGCCAGGTGGAAGCAGCAGGTTCCCAACCACAGAGACCGCTGGGACATGGTACATCAGGACCATGGCAGGGGTGATAAGAGGCCTAGGTGCAAAGTCTCAGGGCCCCCTGCTCTTGCAAACCCCGAGAATGACTATCTCCCGACATCATGTACCCCAGGTGCCTTGCTTGCCTCACCTCCTGGCTCTACTAGCACCCCAGGACCCACCCAGCAGACTCAGTCTCCCCCACAGCGCTCTCCCTCTGTCTCGCTGGGGCTAGGCTGCCTCGCCAAGCAGAGACCAGGGCTCGCGAACATGCATGGGGAAGGCCTTCCTTGTTAACTTTTCACAAGGGGCAACAAATTGGTTATTACCCTCTACAGAGTGGAAATGAAATAGGCAGACAGATTGCACCTAATTATAATGTAGTACGAAGTCATGGGCATGGAATTTGGAGCAGTTATCCCAGCATCGACTGTCATATCGAGGGGCTTCCGGTGGCCTGTAAGAGTTCCCCATTCTGCACCTCAGGTAACTCTCACGGTGGGCGGGACTTTTCATTTTACATCTGAACGTCACAGAGCAGACTCTTGCTGGTGTTGGGCAGAACGGAGCAGTGACCCTTAGCATTTAGGGCTCTGGTCTCCTGGAAGTTGAAGGCCGTGGGCTTCGATTTGAAGCTCCCCTGGAGATTTGGCCACTTTAGGGGAAGACCTCAGAGTGGCATCAGCATTCCCCAAAGTGTGGCGGGTCACAGACCAAGCTGGGTGAGGCTACCCTGTGCCCACAACCAGGCTGTCCTCTGGACAGCCTCACGCCGGACAGGCCCAACATGTCCCGGGCTGGCCAGATCACTATGTCTAGGCCCTTGCCAGCTCTGGATTTATCCTGAACCCCATGGAGCCCAGGTGAGTCCTCAGTAAGTACCAATAGAAGATTTGATTTGACGGTTGGTGGCATAGGGCTAAATTAGTCACTGCCCCCATTAAAAATGCAGCGGGGGGTTTAAGAGCTTTTCACGCCGTGTGGGAATCAGCAGCGAAGCCGGCGGATGCCTTGGGTAAGGAGAGAGGCGGCCTAGGGGACCGCGAGGTAATGAGGTTTATGGCGATGACAAGGCAGCCAGGGAACCCCACCGACTCCCCCCTCGGCCGGGCCCCATTGTTCTCCGGCTGCTCTACCCCTGCTGCTTCAACTGAGAGCCCCTCACGACTTGTGTGGGGAGATGACTCATGGGAGGGGGGGCAGGAGGCCCTTACTGGGACTCATCTTCTTTACCACCAGGCAACATTGGGGTGGGGGATAGTGTGGGGCCTTAAGCCTGTGCTTTGGAGACCCCCCCACCTCCTTCCAAATGATTTGGAGCTGGGATGAGCAGTGTCAGCTCCGAGGTGCCCGAAGGGTCCCTGGCATGAAATCATGCCTCTCCCACTGCTGAGAAGGACAGCAGACATCCCGGGAGGTCTTGCATGGGCATCAGCCAGGAACGGTTTGGACGCTGGAGCAGGAGATGGCAGTGGGGAGGGAGGGGCCAGGTGACAGCGCCCAGGGTGACTGTGACTGAGTTTGCGTGTTCAGATCATCAGCTTCTAGTGCCTTGATGGCGTGGGAATGTTGCCCACAAACCCCTGTCAGTGGTGCCTAATTAGAATTTCCAGAAGCAGCTAGATAAGGGTTTGCTCAGTAAAGAAAATGCCACAAGAAGAATATTCTGGCTTCCCCACTCATAGAGAATGCTCCCCCTATATTCACAGTACATTTAACGTTCTGCCTTTTAAGATTTTCCTTCTTAAGTGTACATTCGTAGGGGTAGAATCTACACCCACACATGTTCAAAACTTCAATCATTCACCCATCATATCCCCAGGTATTTATTGAGCTGCTCCTACGTGCTGGGGACACAGAGGTGGACCAGGGATGTGGCCCCGCCCTCTTGGAGCTCACAGTCATGTAATAGCCACCTCGTAAACACGCACGCCAAGAAACACCCAGCCACGCACCGTGCTGCTATGGGAAAGGACCAGCGCTGTGTACTATTACTGGGGGGCTACGGTAGAGGCAGGGACGCATCAAGGCAGACCTTGCAGAGGAAGCAACTAGAGTTGAGACCTAAAGAATGAAAGGCGTGAGGCAGGGAAACCCGAGTGGGCAATGTGCTTAGGTTGTACTGGGCGCTCTGGTTGTACTGGGTTTTGATTTTAGACAGTTTAAAACAGGCCCAGAGGTGTTCAGAGTCTTGTCCAAGGTCACACAGTTGAAGATAGAACCGAGACTACAATTTGGGTTCCCTGCCTTCGAGCTTTGGGTTCTAGCTCCCCTCTGTGGTCAGCTTCTATTTGCTGAAAAGAAAATTGATGGGATGATGATGATGATGATGATGATGATGAAGAAGGATAAAATGACATTATACTGTGTGGTGAGGACTGCTGGCGCCCCTCCTTTTACTTCACACATTAACTCTGATTTTTATCTGAGCATATGTTACCCTGGAGAGGGGAGGGGATATACTGTATTTCTTAGAAGTTAAGCGTGTCCATTTCCATGGGTGACCATATTGGTTCTGTCAAAGGGATACAGAGAGGAGATATGAGCAAATTCTAAAAAATGAGAAGCCTCTCTGATGGGCTGAATGTGGATGCGATAGTTGGAGCCCCAGAAGCTGTTTTGAATGGTGAGGAAACCTAGAAATGGGAATTACCCTGTGAATTGAGCAACAATAGTGTAGGAGCCTTGGGTGCCAACTGCGAATATGCGCTAGCTCTGTCCTGCATGCCGCCTGAATTTGAGAGGGAAATAAACTTCTCGTTTGTGTAAGCCATTATCACTTGGGTTTTCTGTTATCACTGAGTAATTCCTGGCTAATACAAATTGAAATAAATACATATATGGCTTCCAAGTAAGAGAATTTAGAAGATTCAAGAAAAGGGTATGGTATAAACATATCTGAAGACTAAGAGATAGACCTCGGCTGACCAGTCCCAGAAGCACATGGGGTAAAGCTGATCCAGCTCGGCTGGGTCTAGCTTGGCTGATCTGAGCTGGGTCGTCTGGATGCTGGTTAATTTAATACGAGCTCGGCTGGGATGACTGCAGCCCCCTAAATCTTCGTGTTTCACCCTCCTGCGGGGCAGCCTGAGCTTGTTCTGATGGCGCCAGCCAGGAAAAGCCCAGCAATGCAACTGCTTTTCAAACTTCTGCTTGTGCATTTTATTTGCTCACGTCCCTCCGATCAAAGGAAGTCACAGGGCCAAACTCAGACTGAATGGCAGGGACATATAGGCTACCTTCTTGTGGGAAGAACGATGGAATCCCAGGACAAAGGGCTTAGGATTTAGGGGGGATAGAGAATTGGGTTCATATAATGAAAGCTCCCATGAAAAACCCCCTTCTCCCCTCCCAGGCAAAGCCATTAATAGGTGCCATCTGTGGCCACAGCTTGGGAAATGGACACATTGTGGTGACCTAGCTTAATCTTGATGGGTTGAAGTTTGGCTTTGGACAAGAGAGAGGTACCCTCAAAGGATTTGTCCTCCAAATGCTTATTGTGTGCCAAAGCAAGGACGAGGACCCTACTTTTATTTTTTTTAAGATTGATTTATTTATGCATACAAGCTGGGATATAGGCCAGAGGCGTGGGGCCGCGAGAGGGTTCACCAGAGACAGAGTAGGAAGCAGAACAGGCAGAGCAATGGAAATACACTACTGAGGGGAGCAGCAGGCGAGGCAGGAGAGGTCTGCTGCACCATGTGGGAATCTCCCCTGCCAGGTGTCGAACTTGCGTCGCTGCAACCGACAGCTCGGCAGAGCAGCACTTAACCGCTGCACCACCAGGGAGGCCCCAGAGAACCCTACTTTTACAATTTACAATTGATTTTGGTATGCTCGAGCTTGCCAGGAGACTGGCCAAGTATTATAAATGCCCCCATGCCACTCTCAGTTTCAGGAAATGGGAGAAAACTGGAATCACTTAACAGGGACTGAAAATTTCTGACTCTAGCTTGCTTGTCTCTCTCCAAAAAGCACCAAATGGCTTCTAGTTTGCCATTCACATCCCTGACTATTTCTATCCCCTTTGCCTTTGCCTGTGCTGTGTCTTCTTTCTAGAATGCTCTCTCTCTTTTTTTTTTTTTTTATCTAGTTAACTCCAACTTTTAAGCTTCAGTGATTAAACTCACTCAATTTAGCTGTCTAATTCGCAGGCCTAAGACAAGGATGGGGTGAATGAAGCTGTCAGCATGGCTACAAATTTTTAGGGGAATTCAAAAGTCTCAATTATCAAGATAAGCAATATTTTAATGCAATGTTAAAGAAAATTAAAGAGGCAAACTACAGCCTACATACTGGCTGCCCGGTTTTGAAATTTTTTTTGGAACCAGGGCTGGGTTAGGGTGAAGCAGAGTTCTGCAAAGGCAGCACTAGATTCTGTCTTTAATTTTTTTTCCCTTTTGTTCATTGTGGGCTTTTTTGCATTAATTTTTATTTTTTATTTTAATTTTTTAAAAAAATCATTGCATTAAAGTACTATTCTGAGTTATTTGGCATTCGCTTCAACTTTCATGTCAAGGTGAACGCCTCACTTACCCAGCCTCACCTTGGTCCTGTCTCCAAGCACCCTGCTCTGACCCCCACAGCACATGAAATGCTCAGATGACAGAGCTCTGGTAATACCAGATGCGTAAGTCCATTGTTGGGCATCTACACAGCTTTTTTTGTTTGTTTGTTTTTTAAAGATTTGCTTTTATTTATTTATACATGCAAGAACTGGGGTGTAGGCCAGAGGTGTGCTGGGTGAGAGGACTCACCAGAGACAGAGTGGGGAGCAGAACAGGGACTTACTGAAATACACTGCTGAAGGGAGCAGCGGGCAGACAGGAGAGGTCTGCTGTGCCATATGGGTTAACTCCCTGGCCGGGGATCGAACTCATGTTGCAGTGGCTGGCGATAGCTTGATAGTGCTGACTTTAACCCCTGTGCCACCAGGGAGGCCCATCTACACACTTTTTAAATCTGTTTCAGACAGACAGATGTGTATAGGTTAGGGTAGCCTAGATTTTGGTGTAGTAACACAAGACTCCAAATTGTAGGGGTTTAATACAACAAAGATTCATTTCCCATTCATATTAGATGGTTATCCTGGCTCTCCAGGGGACCCTCATCTTTGTGGGCAGAGACTGACTGCTGGTAAATTTGGGTATATCCAGCCCTCTGCACAGGAGCTGGAACAGACAAGTGTTTGCTAAAAACTAAATCAGACCTGGATTCAGCCCTCAACTCTACTGCTTACTAGCTGTGTGACCTCAAATACGACACTTAACTTCTCTGAGCCTCTGTGTCTTCTTCACTGGAAAAATAGGGAGGACAATAAACAGTTCTCCAAGTTGTTGTGGAGCTGAAATGAGATAAGGGAGGGGAGGACACTGATGAACAGGCATGCGTTGTTATTTGGAGCACCGCACTGGTATTAACCCCACAAACATGATCACCTAGGTGCTGCTGCCGCTCTTTTCAGATGAGGAAACCAAGACGGCCAGCCTGAGTGACTTGCCTTGGCTGGTTTCTACCCAGACCCTCAGGTCTGGCTGGCACAGTCCCGCGCTCAGCCCCTAGGAGCAGGTTAGCAGAGCGCACGGAAATGGGGACTCCTGATACTCTGACAAGGGGGGCTGATTACAGTCGTCGGTCCGCTGGATCCGGCTTTGGCCAGGAGAGAGCTCTAGGCGAGGCAGAGCCTGGACATGCGAGGACCTCCCCACCTTGAGAGCTTAGCGGGGGACTGGGGTCAGCTTCAGCTCAGCCTAGGACGGGGAAGCGGAGACGGCCGGCCCCGTCCGCCTCTCCCTCCCCCGCGTCCTGATTGGCTCTGCTCAGCGCCGGCCCCGCCCACCCGGCGCCCGCCGCGGGCCGCGGGCCGAGTGGCGCCGCGCGCTGTGAACTTCCTCGCGGAGTTATTAATTACTGAAGGGCGCAAACCGTGCTTCTGTGCATAAAAATATGTTTGAGCAGTTTCTACTTAAACTTTAAAGAGAACGTTAATCAATTTTATTTTAACAAAATGACCTTAAGCAGGGAAAAAAAAATTGGTGTTATTTGCCCAAACAGGCAAATTAATTTCTCTCTCTTGAGAAATCTGAGAAGTTTCCAGAAATAGCTATGCATAATTTACACCTGCCCTGGCCGCTCCTAGTTTAACGCCAAGCCCAGTCTCGGGCCCCAGGCCCAGAAAGAACTGAGAACAGAGAGGTTCTTGCGAAAGCCCCGCGCACCAAGTCCCCTCTGCTCCTCAGTCCACTCTTTCCACGACCTTGAAAAACAGGCACTGAGAGAAATGGGGGGGGGGGTGTTGTCTCCCAGAGGCCAGCCCAGCTTGAGTCAAGGTCACTGGGAGAAGAAGGGCAACTGCCCAGTCATGGATCCTGGGAATTCAGCTCTCCAGCAGCAGGCAACCTTCTGAGGCACGTGACCTGCAGGTGCCTGCTTCTCCCCACCCCCTCTCCTACGCTCCGCCCTTGAAGGATTCCCAGGACGGCAGAGCCTGTGTTGTCGTCTAAATCCCTGCCTGTGTAGATTTCAGGCTTCACAGGCGCTGCTGCATGGTGAGACCAGGTGGTCTTCCTGGAAGAAGGGTCTCAGAGGCAGGGCTAGAGTCTGCTGGAGCTGTGGCCAGTGTCAGCTCCAGGTCATTCCACCTTGCTGGCCAGGGTCAGAGTATGGAGACTGTGTCCCTTCTTCACCCATAAGGTGCTCTGAGGGCGGAATGAGAACCTGGGACAAGGTCCACTCCCAGAAGGCAGAATTTTGTCTTTTTTCTCTGCTGTATCTGCAGCACCCAGAACAGTGCCAGAACATAGTAGATGCCCAATAAATATTTGTGAAATAAACAAATGGATGAAAAAAAAATTTTGTTGTTGTTGTTGTTGTTACTCTAGTATAAGTGCAGTAGCATTTAAAAAGTTCCCAAATATAAAGTTAGATCATAATTCAGGAAGTTACTTTTCAAACTGGATGTGCCTATTATCAACTCTCTCCACCCCCTGGAGGTTCTGGTAGGATCAATTGGAGGGGAGAGCTCCCCTCCCCCTTTTTCTTGGAATTCACTGTCTTGCATCCCGTAAGTGCCCGACCCATGTTAGTTGACGAATGTGAGATTCCACCACAGTAGGCACAGACTCAGGCCCATAGCAGCAGGCAGGCCCTCTGATGGGGAGGGGGCCTGGGTGTGGGCAGGGGGCTGGCTGCATTGGCTACAGGGTAAATGCCCACCTCTAGAGGTCCAGTCCCTTTGAGAATTCCAGATTCCACTTTGCCAAGAGGAAGAATTCCATAGAAAGCAGGGAAGAAAGCTAGAACATGAGGAGGAAATTACCCTTACTGTGAAAACATCTCAACATTTTAGGGCCAGTCATTTCTTCAGAGTTTAATGAAAGAGCAAACAAACTGAAAAGACCATGAATATCGAGGAAAACACTTCTGAGGGCTACATGTGGCCCTGGGGCACCAGTCTGAGGCCTCTGGAGAGCCCTTGAGAGAAGGCCGTAAGAGTCTGAAACCGTCAGCAGGTGAGAGAGAGCGTGGTCAGGCCCATTTTGACAGAGATGAGCAGCCCAGGGAGGACCTGGGGAGGGTGAGTCTGAGACCAGGGAAGTGACCGCCTCCTGGACTGGGCTGGAGGAAGCGGTGGGAGGGTGCGCATAGTCCACCCCTGCTCCTCAGCAGCTGGGTTTGTCAGGGCCTGTCTTTGGGGCCTCTCTTTCCTCATCTGTGACAAGGCTCAAGGACGCTCCCAGAGTTGTGATGTGTGGAAGAGATGCTGTAGCAGGCACTTAGCAGTTTCCCGACTGGCAGCTACAAGGTGACGACATGAACAGGGTGGTGACCCTATTCCTGCAGGTGGGCTGGGGTCCAGAGACTCCGACAAGGCTAGTTTCTGTCCCTGAACTTCTAAGGGACAGAAGATTGGGAATAGAGGGGACTTCAGAGCTCTGGGAAGTTAATCTCTGCACCATCATGGCAAACGGCGGGGCGGGGGGAGGCCGGGGCGTGTGCATCTCATGTGGAGCAACACGAGCGTGGGGGTCCATGTGCTTCTCTGCCCCCATTTCCCTGTGTGGCTTTGGGCAAGTCCCTCCCCTGTTTCATTCCTCAGTTTCCTCCACTGTGAAATGAGAGTGTTAAGGTCTCCAAGCTGATCTTGACTTTAGAGCTCCCTGTGCTTCTGGAACTTTCTCAGTAGGCCTGGGGAGATGGGACAGGGCCCAAGGAAGGCTCAGAATCTACAAAGGACAGGGACACCTCCCTCTGAGCTGCATAGAGGATCTGAGCCCACACTTGGCAGTCTCTGCACATGCCAAGCGCCCAGGGGACAGTTTTATTAGTTGATGGTTCTTAAAGTCCCACAGAAAGCAGGGAAGAAAATCACAGCCAGAACATGAGAAGGAAATTACCCTGGCCCTTCAGTCTTCTTAAAGTAACACTCCAGTTGCCCGCCGTTGCAGAACTTCCTGCCCTGGCAGCCTGAGAGCTCCTGGCTCTGGCCACACCCTGGTCACCTGTCCCTGGGCCCGTGGACTTGCCCTTCGTCTTGGCATCTTTGTCTGAAATCACATTCTTCCTTCTCCTGGGCCAAAACAGATCCTACAGCTTCTTCGGGGTTCAGCTCACCACCACCTGCCCCTGCTGTCCTTACTGCTAAGTCTTTACACCCCGCACAGTGTGAGGCACATGGGTCTTGCTCGCCGAATCCAGAGTCCTGACACCCAGACTCCTCAGTATGTTCATTCTCATTTTACAGCAGGGCTCACTTATATTAGCTAGTGGGTTGCAAAGCCAAGATGTGAAACTGATCATCAGTCTGCTAGGCTGGGCTCCAGCCAACCAAACCATGTGGGTGCTTAAAATAAAATGCAAAAAAATGATGATAATAATAATAGAAAATATAAATCAAAATATTTTTAAAAGTCAACTATTCCTCCTATACACATTAATTTGCTCCAGCTTCATTTCTTTCAGATTCCACCCAGGCACATGAAAGCAGATATTTGCACATATCCCTATCATTTCTTTCACAAATGAATGTTATTCTGCACATTGCCCTGATACCATACCTTACTGATAACTTGGTTTCTCTTCATGTTCACACACACAGGTCTCGTTCTTCTTTGGGGGAAGCTTTCCAACTATGAATTCAACTTCCTCAGTAGTTGTTAAGTTCTATATATAGGTTATTCAAGTGATCTATTTTGTGTTGGGTGAATTGTGGTAGCCTGTGTTTTTGAAGAATTCATTCATCTAAATTTGTCAAATTTATGTGTGTACAGTTATTCTCAGCATTCTCTTATGCTTTTAATATCTGTAGGGTCTGTAGTTACAGCCCCTGTTTCATGGTTGATACGGGTACTTTGTGTCTTCTCTTTCTTTTTCTTTATCAACCTTGTTAGAGGTTCATCAACTTTATTGATCACTTCAGAAAACCAACTCTTTGTTTTATTATTTTTATCTGTTTTCAATACAGCATTTCTGTTCTTTATTTCCTTTCTTTGGCTTGTGTTGACTATATTCTGTCTAGATTTTTGTTTTTCTAGATTATTGAGGAGGAAGCTTAGATTCTTAATTTGAAACTTTCCCTCTTTTCTAACATATATAGTTAAGGTTACAATTTTCCTTCTCAGTACTGCTTTGCTATATCCCAAAATTTTAAAATCTGCATTCACTTCAATTCATTTTTATTTACTTATTTATTTTTACTTCTCTTAAGGCTTCCTCTTTGACTCATAGATTGCTTAGAAGTACTGTTTAGTTTCCAAATGTCTGGTGATTTCCCTGTTATTTCTGTTGATTTCTAATTGGATTCCATATGGTTGGCAAGCACACCCTATAATTGAAATTCTTTTAAATATGGTGAAATTTATTTTATGGCCTATAATATGTTCTATCATGGTATAATATGACCTATAATATGTTGATTGATGGTGATGTATGCCCTTCTGATTTTTTGTCTAGTTGTTCAATCAGGTGTTGAAAGGGGGTTGCTGAACTATCCAACTGTAATTGTGAATGTGTTTCATCTTCCAATTTCATTATGCTACAGCTAAATTGCAGCTCTGTTGTTTGGTGAGTACACAATGAGGATTGCTATATTTTCTTATTGAATTGATTCTTATATTATCGTGTAATGTTTACCTCTGTTTTTAATAATTTTCTTTGCTCTGAAGTCTATTTTATCTAATACTAAAATAGTCGCCTGTGTTTTCTCTTCACTAATATCGGCATCATATATTTTTTCCCATGGTTTTACTTTCAATTTGTTTATATCTTATATCTGGCTAGAGAGGTCAGTCTTTTGTTGTTTTGGTTTTGGCTTTTAAGCTGTGCCCATTGTTTCCTGGTTGCTGGCTTCTTCACTTCCAAATCTGGGGTATATGTACCAAAAAGAAAACCCAGTTAGTTCACTATCGTGCTGTTCCTTGGCTACTGATGACCATAGCCAATCTGCCATCTTCACTTTTGTGACTTTTTCTAATATTTAAAAATTATATAATGTCAAGGGTTTTAGTCATACTCAGGAAGACAAATAGGAAAGATGTGTCTATTCCATCTTGATGAAGCAGAAGTTCCTCCAGATCTTATACTTCTGTAATAGCCACAATGGGTCCCATTGGATAAGTGAAACACAAATGATTGAACCAAATTCTTGATGTGGGCGTCTTGTGTTGTTTCTAGCCTTTGTGCTTTAAACAATGCTGCCAAGAACATTTTTCTTTGCAGGTTTTTGTGTGAGTATGTAACAATTCCAGGATTTGTTGGCTGAGCATTTGGATCTCGTTTGGTAAGATGGTTCTTGAGGTAGAAGATTTTGATGGGAAAACAAATGAAGGAACAATGAGAGAACAATGAGAGAGAGGAGAGTTGGACTGGAACTGATGAGAGGAACCAGATACTAGGCCCAGCACCAACTAAACTACCCAATCTATGTCAGAAGAGTCACCCAGAACTCTGGAATAGTGTCTACTGGCCTTGGACCAGCCTGGTCTTGCTCTTCAAGAGGCTCCGCCTCTAACTGCCATCTTTCCAGGCCCTGAGGTCAGTTTTGGAGCATAAACCCTTCTTCCTACCAACTGGTATTGCCGAGGTATGGATGGCACTGGTAGGGCCTCAGGGGTTTGCTCCTGTGGGACCCAGACAGCATTACACAGAGCACAGTGCACTTGAAGTGCATCATCTCCTTTGGCGCTCCCTGCCTTGCAGGAAGGTGGATTTGGAGCGCTAAAGTGACTTGTCCAAGGTCATACACCAGAGAGGGGCAGATATAGAACTCAGCCCTAGTGGTCTGGTTCTGTATTCAGAAGTCAGTGGAAGAGTAACAGATCCAAATTAACATTCTGGAACAGGCACATAGGAAAGAGTGACCAGAGAGAGGCCCACCCAAATCCAGGACTGCCCTGCAGGAGCAGTCTAAAGGAAGGGAAGTGGAAAGAAAGGGTGGAGGGGGTCTGGTAGTAATTACTCAGGGCCCCTATGGACTAAGTTAACAGCAATATGATGACAGAGGAAGATATTTTTGACCAGTCCACTCTCACTGGGGGAATGAAAAAACATCATCATCTGGGCAAAACTTTTTAGTAGCCATGACAAAGACAGCCAGGCATAAAGAGACACACATACATACCCACACCAAAACATATCCCCTAGGCACAGCCAGATACACACTCTCGCAGACAACAGAAGAGCACACCCACGCCACACAGAGGCACACAGCAGGCAGATGTACACAGACTGCCCACTTGGACACACTCACACGCACACACACGCGCTGAGCCAGGCCCCACCAGACACATACCACACGTACACGTACCCCACACACCCACACAGAGGCATATGGAACAACTCTGACTCCCCCCATGGTTTCCAGGAGGCTCAGCGGGGGGCACGAGTTCCACATCTGACTTTCCTTGTGTTCGTTAGACTCTCGGTGTAATTAAATGTTACATTGAATAATCTGGCGCCCGCTCCGAAGCGGCTGTGGAGGGTGGGAGTACGAGGCAGGCGGATGCCTATCTCAGTCCCACAGCCCCCACCCACCTTTAACGTCCCACCCCCCCTGCCCCGCCACCGCCTGCCCCTTTGCCCAGGATTCTGGAGCGGTGGAGACAAGGAACTCTCGACCACAGGGTCTTAGAGAGGGGAGAGGCCCTCAAAGTTGCCTCTTCTACCTGGCTGGCAAAGAGGTACATCAGGGGCCTGATCTGGCCCTTAGGGGCAGAGGACAGGCATCTAGATGCTGGGGAGCCCCTCCGTCCAGCAGAATGGCTGCCTTGCTCCCCTCTCCCGGGCAAGAAATGACTCCATCTTTCTCTCTCTTCTTTTAAATGAGTCCGCAACCTCCCGACCTCCATGGAGGTGAATAATAGGGGCCTCACTTGTTAACTGTGTGACTCGGGTGAGTTCACCTCTGTGCACCTCTGTGTCCTTGCAGGTAGAACAGGGCTAGTAGTAGTGTTTACCTGATGGGATTGTTGGGGAGGATGACATCGGCCCTTAAAACAATGCCTACTCACGAACACTGGGAGTCTCCTGGTTGAGCAGTTCAGCCCCCCTTAACCTCCCAGGCTGCCCTGGGCCATGGCCAGTCATCTGTGGACATGAGATTTGGCACCAGCGCCAAGGCAATCACGCTCCTCGGCGGAATCAGGCTGGCACTCCCCCGGCCTGGCAGGGCGGCAAGGGTGGACGGCTGCCTAGGAGGAGTCTGTGCCCAAGGGCAGCTCGGTCTCCTCCACTCCTCTTGCTCTGACGTCCCTTTGGGATCCTGAATCATAAGACCTGCCCCTTGCAGCCAGGTCCAGGGAAGCCCAGGTGGGATCCACCACTTCGCTAAAGCCCCACTGAGCCCCGCTGGTAGGGAGGGACTGACGTAGAGAATGCGGCCTGGGCCCGGGGGTTGCTGGGTCCAGAGTGATTTCACCATGGCCAGCCCATTGATGGCTTTGAAATGATTGCCAGCCCCTGGCATGTGCCAGCTGGACAATGGGGAGGGCTGGTCATCGTCGGGGTGACGTGGCTCTGCCCACTCCGGTCAGACCCACCAGAGGGGAAACTGGCTGGGGAAGAATCGAGTCCAGTAGCCCGCTCCAGGCCGACTCCCATCTGCCACCATCGACCTGAATCCCAGAGGTGGGGCCTGGGAGGAGGCTGCCACGCTGGCACGTGCATGCACGTGCACACTGATGGACCCTCCACACGTGTGCCCACGGCCACAAATGCAGGCGAGAGCAAGAGCACCACGCAGCCTCCTGGAGGCTCACGCGCAGACCCAGAAGGCCAGCGCCACGCGTGCCCCCAGAAGCACAGGTGGAGGCGATGGACACACACCCGGGATACCCGCGCCGAGCACTGCTGGCACCCCCCCTATCGCTGGGCCCCGGCCTCGCTCCAGAAGGATGTGCTAGCGTCCGCTGCCCTCTCTCTCGGCACAGTCGCTGCTCACCTGTTTTACGGTTACTCAGAGAGACCAAGTGGATTTTAAGCCACATGGCCTCCCAATCGTCCCACTCGCTCTCAGGCCCCGACCCCCAGTCCAGTGCTCTCTGTGACTTCTTTGCACGGGAGGCCCCCCGGTCTCCTCTCCCTGCCGTGGCCGAGCCATGGGGGGTGGCTGGAGAAGGGGTCTTGAAGGAGAAACTGTGACTTTTGAAGGATGTTTTAAATATGGAGCAAGCCCAGTTCCTCCGGATCGCCCAGGACGCTGAGCTGTGCAGAGCTGCCTCGTGAATATTCAGGACCCCGTAGACACTCTGTTTCTTCCCCTGCTCCTCATTTTGTGCTGAGTCTTAAGTGAAATTGATCTTTTTTTTTTTAAAGGAAAGAGAAATCTGTCTTTTGTTCTCCTGCTCCCCCAGGGGCCCCTCGGAAGAGGAGGCCCCCCGCCTGGTTTAAGGGGCATGCCTCAGAACCAATCGCTGCCTGGCATGGTTCCCCGGGCGCTGGGCTTGGGCGCGATGCCATGTGAGCAGATGGCCGTGATTGCTGGCAACCCGGAGACCCTGCAGGAGAGTTGCGTATGGGTGTTTACAGCATCCTGGTCCCACCGAGAGCATCAAAATGGCAGACCGAGTGGCGCCTGGCCCATTCTGGGTGGGGTGGGGGCAGTGTACATTCCTGAAAAAGGAGAAGGAGCATCCTCTTCTCCCAAGGAGAGCCCGGCCTAGCACCCGGATGCCAGCAACCAGGTCCTAGCACCCAGTTCCTAGCACCCAACCCCTAGACCCACTCCCATTTCTCAGTCTGCAGTCCCATCAGGGAACAACAAACCCTCGCTTCTGGGGGTGCATTGGCCCTGCTCCTCCACTTCCTTCAAGCACCCTCTGTGGCCCCCCCAAGGACTCACTCCCCGCAGGGAGGGTCCAGAGGAGAGTCCCGCGTCACTCCAAAGGTAGATGTGAGCACCTCCCATGTCCTTAAACAACGAGGAGCGAGAGTGAGGCCCTCAAAGCCTCCTGCTTTCCTGCAGAGCCCTGCTCAGCTTGTGTTTAGACCTGTGCACGTTTGCCAGACAAGCATCTGTCCCCACCCCAGACGACTCCCCCGGGGCGGGGACAGGGCACAGAACAAGTCTTTGGTGAGTCTTTGACTCCTGACATTGTGTAGCAGGAATCCTCCTTGCCCCGCCCCACCGCCACCCTCTGTGTCCTCACCACATCTGTGTCCTGATTCTGCTGGATACCCCCACCTCCGGCCAGGACACCTGACGCCTTTGACTCCCCTTTGACATCTTGGGGGACATGCCTTGGGGCTCCTATTTTAGATACATGGAAATGAGGCTCTCTCAAGGGCCACCTGGTGCGCCTGGAAGGCAGGCCCAGAGAACAGGCTCAAGTACGCAGCCCTCACCCCATTACACTGGCACAGGGTCTCCATACCTTCTCCTCAGACTGGCTTCAAGGTTCTCCATGGTCCCTGCATCCAAAAATATTTATTGAGCACCTACTATGTGTGAGGTCCTATGCAGAGCTGAGGATGAGACGCTGAATACATTGCACGAAGTCACTATTCCCCGCAGCTGGCGTTCTGTCGGTAGGGGAGGTGGAGACAAAGGGCGAATAAGCAGATGAGTGTATTATGTGCCAAGAGGAAAGAAGAGCTGTGACAGGCAGCCCGGGCGCAGGGATGGGAGAAAGGATGCGAGTGTGTGGGGAAGCCTCTCTGACATTGGAGCAGAGATCTGAATGAAATGGGATAGAGACTGTGTGTCCAGCCTCGAGAAGAAGATTCTAGGTGGAAGAAATAGCAAGTACAAAGGCAGGAAGTGGGGATGGGTTGGCCTCTCCGGATCTCAGTCACTGCGATGACAAGCAGAGATCACGGATTCCCTGTGGATCTACACAGCGATCATGAAGAGGTGAGCCAGGCACATGTGAGATGACAAATGCAGCAGACACTTAGGGAGGTGATAGGGAGTGGTGCGGACTGCGGCAGATATGTCAGGCCTATAGCAGTTAGCAACTGATGACATTTTTTAACATGTGAGAACTTAGAACATTAAGTGTGGGAAGCTAATTTTAAAATATCATTTGAAAACTGCTCAGGCTAAACAAAACTCAACTACAAGGCAGATCAATCTGTGAGCCGCCAACTGACAGCCTTGGATTCAGCTCTGTGAGGCCCCTGTAGGTGTGATCCTAAATCGTTGGTCCCAGTCCCAGTGGGCAGCCAGCCTGAGGTCTTCAGGGGTCTGGGCAGGGCAGGGTGGCCCTCTGGTTCTGATTTAAGAGTCTAAGCAACCCTCAGGCATGGTCCAAATACCTGCAACAGTCAGCAGAGGCTGGCGGGGAGCAGGCAGGAGCTATGCCCTAACCCAAGAGGGTCCTTTCCTATTGACCCACTCCTGCCAGGGTCCAGCCGCCAGCCACATGCAGGCTGAGTGAGGACGGGCCACCTCCTGCCCCAGCTCTGTTGGGGACCCTGGCAGTGAATTCGACCCTAAGGATCCCTGCCCGGGTCCCCCGCATCTCAGCCCCGCTCGCTGTTGGTAACTCAGGCAGAAGAGGCTGAAACGGGCCCTGAGCCCCGCCTGCCCCCGAGACCCCGGCATCTGAGCAGCTTCATTAGGAAGGATTTCCACATTGACGCACACCCAGGCCTGCAGCACCTCCAGCCCAAGCCTCTACTGAGAGTCCCCATTAATGCTAATGGAAGTCCCACAGCTTGGCCAGGGCACCCCGCTGCAAAGAGGCCTCACAACGCCCACCCGCAAACATGACCTTTTCTCATGTAAGAGACAAGATTTCAAAATCAATCCTGCCTGGCGGGCCTGTTCATCCTCACCACATGCCCTGCTTAGGAGAGAGGCCACGTGCCCCAGGACAGGTGGGGTCAACACCGAGTCGGGGGGAGCCTGGCTGGTTGGGCGAGCATGCTTGGGAAGCCGCAGTCTCACCCCACTGCCCCGCCAAGGCGCCCCTGCTGGAACCAGAATCCTAGTGACAATCCTAGCGAGAAGCAAAGCCACGCTCCTGACGAGCGCCAGAGACTCACCCCAGGTTGTGCTCACCTGACTGGAGGAGCAGCACTCCGAGCGTCCCCAGTTCACACCTGGGGAAACTGAGGACAGAGAGGCTTAAGCAACTTGCGCAAGTCGCGGGCAGTGGCAGTGCTGGGATCTGAACCCAGGAGTCCTCGCCTGGGGTCTGTGCCCGTCTGTGATGTTCCTCAGCTCCCTTCCACACTCTGTGCACATTCGGCAGACGCCTGCTCCGTGTCCGGCCTGAGCGGGGACGGAGAGTCCTTTCGGTTCCTGTTCCAGGTACAAGCCCTAATCCCACGGGTCTGTGCAGGTACAGTGGAGCCCGAGGGAGGGACGGCACCCTGGCGTGTGGGATGTTTGGCACCGTCAGGGAGCGCTCCCTGGAGTAAGGGGGTCTCTGGACAGAATGGCAGGAGCCAGGAGCCCCCGAGGCTGGGCTGGGGTGCTGTGCATGTGTTTGCACGGGGGTTCCTGCACCTGTGTGCTTGTGCGCACACTTGGAGGCTGGTTTCACAGACACATGTTGCTGGGTGCCCAGCGGACCCAGCAGAGACACTGCAGGCAGGAGAGAAGTGAAGAGGGGACCCATTCTGCTCAGAAAGTGGGGGGTTCTTAGGCAGCATGGAGGGTGCAGGTGGATCTGGATATGAGCCTGGGCCCTGAAGTCACGGGCGAGGCTTCCCTGCGCGCGAGAGGTCCCGGGGCCTCCCTTAGGCTCCAAGGTGGATGGATTCGAGTCTCACCGCTGCAGCCCAAGCGGAGCCTCTCTCTGGCCGTGAGCGGTCAGCTGGCGTTTCTGTGTGTGCCCGGGGGTCCGACGCTGGCCGCAGGCTTCTTGCCTACCCCTCTGTGTTTGCTCTACCAGCCCTTGCTCTCCCCCTCCCCCCCTCTCACGGAGGACGTGTCTCAGCGCCACCGTGTCTTGGCTCACCCCAGGATCTTGCCAGGACGTGAGGTGGGAGTCAGAGGTGCCCCACGCTTGGTGGCGGTGCGCTTGCCTTTCATCAGCATAACGCTCGGCCTTCCAGGTACCCGGCCCTGGCCTTGCTCCCTGCGGGCAGCCCTGAGATCCAGGCGGGGTGGGCAAACCATCTTTCCCTGGCTCAGAGAGGGAAAGTGAACGGTCTAACAGCACACATGGCTGGGCCGCAGCGCCGTAACCTAGGGCTCAAAGGGAACTCGGGGACTTTTACCTACCCCCTAATTTCTTTGTCCTAAATGGACCTCAGATTGACCCTGGTATCATCAGGCCCATAAAACTCGATGATTATTGTTATTGCTACTTTTAGGTACAACCCTATGAGATGGCCATCCTTGACCATGACATGTGGTCAGTTTCATTTGGTTTGACTTAACACTAATGTCAATTATCCGGTGCCCGATGCCCGGTCGGCCCCAGAGCCAGCTGGAGCGTCACAAGTGACGAACGTCTACTTAGGTGCCACCTCCCCTTCTAAGGTTGGGGATATAGGGCCTGAAGAAGTGAGGAGCCCTCCCAGACTGCACAGGCAGCGACGGGGGACTAGTCCTGGTCTACCCACCCCCAGACCGAGGCTCCTTGCCTGGAACCCAGACCCCCACCCTCCCAATTCGTTTCCCCTTTCGAGAACCCCAACTCCTGATCTGCTGTCTGCCCAACTTCTCTGTTAACTGGAAGTAACTCATATTTCCTTCCAAGAAATAGGTATGGCTCCCAGCCACGTCCTGTCAGAGCAGACCGGGGGCCAAGGAGGTAATGTATTCGCTTTGGACGGTGAAGTTCAGAGACGGCCGTGAAGAGGCCTCGCGGGCAGAGTAGACAGGGAGGCCTCTCTGAGGAGGTGACACTTAGGCCACCGTCTCCCTGCAGGTGCATCCCCCACCTCCTGGCTTTTGCCAACCTTGTGCTTTGTGCCATCCTGACCTCTTGACATGTCCTCGGCCTTGGGTCCGGGGAGATTTTGATGAGGCAGTTAACAACTGTCTTGTAACCAGAGCATAAATCCCTGGGCAAAAGCAGCTCATCAGGTTCAGTGAGACCCGCGTGCCCAGCAGCCCCCACCACCCACCTTGCTGCCAGTTCCCTTTTAAAGGGAAGAAGTATAAGTTTTTGGCATTTACTTCCTGGGCCTTCCAGGCTGGAGCTGTGGAGCTGTGGTGCATCCTGGGCTGGGCTGGTGTTTATTTGGGGGGCAAGGTCTCCCGAGTGGTAACTGCCCGTGGTGTGAGCTGGCAGTGGGCAGTGTCCCTCAGATGAAAACAGCTGCTGACCTGGGCATGCCCATGTTCCTTGGTAGGAAGAAGGGTCCAGAGTTCAAGAAGATTCTAATGAAGAGAAGAAGAAAGGGAGACCCCAAAGGAAAGCGTGGAGGCCAAAGACCATGGAAGCAACGAGGCCCATACTCAGGTACAGGGTTTGCTGCTGAAGCTCATGGAAGTTCTTGGCAACCATTGAGGTGGTCCCTGTGTTCCCATTTCACAGATGAGGAAACTGAGGCTAAGCAAGGTGTCAAAGGGCACTTGGTTTTCCATGCAGGCTGTCCAAACCCTTTGCTCTTATCTGCAACAAACTCACAGAAATCTGGGATTTTCCAGCCAGCTCTCTGCTGGGGTCTCCCTGCTGGTTTCATGGACAAACGGACGATGATCACTGAGTGTGAGTTGTGTGTGTGTGTGGGCATGTGTGTGTGTGTGCACTCGCTCCTGGGGCCTTTGTCTTTGTGAGTGTGTTTACGGGGTGTGGAGGGTGGCTGGGCATTCTCTCTGCTTCTCTCCGCCTCAGTCTGTCTACCTGTCTTCATTTTGGGGTCCCTCTCTTGTTCTTCTGTCCACTTGCTTTTGTCTTCTGTTCCTTTGTTTCTAAGTTTTGTTCTTATGACCTTTCATCTTTTCGGCTCTATCTATCTCTGCCCGCCTCCCTGTCTCTGTGCCCCCCTCCGCTCTGTGTCTCTCCCTTTAATTTTCACCTTTTGTCTGCCTCAGTTTCTCTGCCTCCTGATTACTGTGTGTCTCTGACTCTCTCCTTATTTTCTGTCTTCTCCTTCTCCCCACCCCCCGCCCGCCTTGCACCACCCTCGAACCCTTTGTCTCTCTCTCTTGGTCTTAGCTTCTCTTTCTCTGGTGCACAGTGTGTCTCTGTGCAGCT
>PVIJ01012438.1:0-49633 GCA_004024925.1 Scalopus aquaticus
GGGGCAGTGAGAGGGTTCACCATAGACGGTGGGGAGCAGAACAGGCAGATCGACGGAACACTGCTGAGGGGAGCAGCGGGCGAGGCAGGATGGGTCTGCCGCCATGTGGGAATCTCCCCGGCCGGGCGTCGAACTCATGACGCTGCTGCCGACAGCTCCACAGCGCAGCGCCTAACGGCTGCGCCACCAGGGAGGCCCAAGGTTGCAGTTCTTGGGTTTTTCTATGTTGTGGAGAATTCACCGATAATGCACAAGGAGATTTTTAAAAATCTTTTACTTTTTAAAAGTAAAGAATCTGGAGATTCCAAGTTATAGGAAAAAAAAGCAAAGGAGTGGGGAGGAAGCAGCAGCAGCTGTAGGGACTAGGTTGGGGATTTGGGCGGCCTGGAACATCTTGGTGGCAGAGTTTCAGATATTTGTTACCAGCCATGTAAAGTGGGGAAGCGGCAGTGAGAAGAAGGGATACTTAAGATGTTGGGTAGGCATTAAAAATGCATTTCCTTTCTGATTTTTCTCAGGAGAACAAGTAAAGCTGCAAATTACTCGTAGTGAATATTGGCTGCTGACCTAGATTCTTTGGATGGATGCCTTGCAATAAATGGATCACATAAGGCCCTGACTCACATTAAAATTATTAAGAGTAGATAAAGCAAACAAAAAATAACTTTAAATGAATTATTAATATCTGGAGAAAAATAGAGAGGCTATTACATTCATAAAACAAGATTTGGCTGTTAAGAAACCAATTAAAGATCACAAAATTAAAATTTGAATATCAAGAAAACTCTCTGGCTGAAGAACTAATTTTTCTGAGTGATTTTCTTAGAACATGTACCAAGGGGGACTAAAAGAGATAAAAATGTGAAAGAAAAATTAAGAGAACAAGCACAGATCCACAAGCATCACATTGATCTAATGAAAATTCCGAAGTAGCTAAAAAGGAGGGTAGAATATAATCAGAGAAATGAGATGAGAATGCTCTAGAAATTTTTTTAAAAGACACATGATTTCATATTTAAAGCGCTAATCAAATGCCAAGTAGGATAAATTTTAAAATATATATCTGAACCTATTGTGGTGAGATAGCAGAACACCAAGAATAAAAAAAAAATCCTTTCAATTCCCAAAGAGGAAAAACATACTGCCAGCAAAAGAAGTAGAATAATAGTATTCTCAAAACTTTCATCGCTACCTCTAACTGCTATAAAAGAAATAATACGGCTTTAGCTATCAAGAGTGAGAACAAAATAAAGACATCTTCAGACATGCAAGGACTCGAAGTTTGCCTTCCCAAACCCTTTTCAGGAATTTACAGGATGTGTTCCAGCATGCGACTGAGTAAGTCTAGAAAGAGAAAGATATAATATTAAAGAAATGATAACTATAAGCAGGAAAATAAGTAGAAATTTAAGGATAGCAGCTGCACACATAGACCTAGAGAGAAACCAAGCCTGTTGGAACAGGGGAAGGGGCTCGCAGAGAAAAATGTTTGGGAATAAAATCCAACCAACCAAATGCTGAATCAAAATAAGAGCTCAAGACTGGCAGGGCAATGGTGAAATGGCTGGTGATGAACAC
Source organism: Scalopus aquaticus (assembly GCA_004024925.1). Classification (NCBI taxonomy): domain Eukaryota; kingdom Metazoa; phylum Chordata; class Mammalia; order Eulipotyphla; family Talpidae; genus Scalopus; species Scalopus aquaticus. The sequence continues at coordinate 1,579 of PVIJ01012438.1, forward strand.
CGTGTCCATATACATTTAGAACTAACACTAAACAACGGGAAATTGTGGTTATGGAATAGAATGCAAAGTTCAAAAACCCTGTGAAGTCAAGTAACCGACCAAAGGGATGAAAGAGAGAGTTACTATTTTGGGCAATAGTGGTATAACTTGTTGCGCACTGGCTCTCTCACGGAGTCCTACCAGAAAAACCAGGTAAGATATTTTTAAAAATCTGAAGGGATCAGAGCCAATGCAATGAGGACTTGAGAACCAAGACAAAAAAGAGATGAGAAACATACAAAGATGAGATGGTGACTACTTTTCCCCCTCGAGGCATTTGCTGATTCCAAAAAGCAGCTGAAAGGCTGAGAAGCTTAGCAGAAGCAATGACTCATAGACTGAGGAACTAAAACAGTGCCTCCAATAGTCTCAAAGGGATAGGGAGGAAATTAAGAGTTTAGGGTCCACCGTGGAAAAGGGACCATACTTTCAGCTGGAATCTCTGAAGGGCCATATGTTAGGAATAGGATGAATCAGAAATGAATAAGCCCTGAAAGACGTACTCCCCGCTTCTAATCAGTGTAATCCCTGATTATATTAAGGAGAACAGCCTCTCTTTTAGCTGCCAAACTGAAACTAAAGTAAAACTGTTCTATAAGAAAATAGCACATTACAGAGAATCAAATTATCTCTAATTTTTCATACACAATGGCAAACATTCCACTAAACGTGATTAGGAGGATTCTGGCCAAGGTGGAATAAGAGCACTGAATTTACCTTCCCATCTGAAAGAGCCAAAAATTGGAAAGAAAAAAAAAAAAGGCAGACACCAGACATTAGGCAACAAATGACGGTGATGGGAGAGCTGGGAAACAAGCAGGGAGAGCCCTGGGATTGCCCCACATTACTGCCTTTGAGGTCACGATGCAGGGAAGATGTCTCCTGAATCGAGGAGATAGAGATGGAAATTTGGGGAGACCAAATTGGTTAGAATCTGCAGGAAAAGTTACAGAGAGGCGAAAACTGCAAACAGAGACAACTCCAGCTATCTGCAGATGTTCTCCCTTGTGTATTCAACAGAATACTAAGCAGCCCAAGCACGTTAGGAAACTGCCCAAGGCCAGGGAAAGAACCCAATGAAGAGATTAGAAGGAACAGTACTCAGAGCTTACACAGGGCCAAGAATATTTGCCGTTCCCACTAACCAGACTGGACAACCTCAAAATTCACAGGGCATTTGGCAGTGTGCTCGAAAGGATTTTGGGTCAATTGTGGAGATAATTAACCCTAGACTAAACACCGTTCTGGTCCTGCCTAACAAATCTTAAAGAGCAAGACCTGAAGGGATCAAATTGTTTCCAAGTAACTGTTGAAAGACAGAGCTCAAGAATGCTTATAAGAATACAAAATTATCCAGCACTCAACAGGGTGAAATTCACAATGTGTCCCATACAAAAATTATTAGGCACGCAAAGAAGTGGGAAAAATACAACCCAAAATGAAGGGGGAAATTTAATCAAATCACCCATAAATAACACAGATGTCAGAATTAATTGATAGGAACATTAAAAGAGTCACAATAGTATTTCATATGCTGAGAAAGTTAAGATAAGAGCAATATATATATATATCCCAAGTCAAGCTTCAAGATGAAAACGATAATGTCTGAGATGAAATTATACCAGACAGGATTAACAGCAGAGTAATAATAGCCAAAAGTTTCCCAAGTATGATAAAAACTATATACCCACAGATCCAAGAAGCTCAATTAATTCCAAGCACAAGAAACATTAAAAAACTACTATGCCAAGGTACATCATAATCATATTGTTGAAAAACAGAAAATCTTAAAAGCAGCCAGACAGTTAAAACAAAAAACACATTACCAAAGAACAGCATATTTCTCATTTGGAATAAGGCAAGCAAGACAACAGTGGAGAAACATCCTTACAGTATTAAAAATATTAACTTAGAATTCTATCTTTTCTTTCCTTTTTAGATTTTCTTTATTGCTGGTTTCTATTTTTTTAATAAATTTATTTGTTCTTTTAATTGAAGTAACATTAGGGATCTTCACTGTAGTGCACCCACCTCCCAGTTCACCCCTAGTCCACCACCATAGTGCATTGTGCTTTGTTCTTTGTTCTTACTTCTTCCCCCCATACCAAGTGAAAATGTCTTTCAAAATGAAGGGAAATAAAGACTTTTTCAGACTTACAAAAGTGACTTTCAATAAATGGTGACGGGAAAACCAGATATTCACATCCAAAAGAATGAAACTGGTCCTTATCTTATACCACACACAAAAATTAACTCAAAATGGACAAAAAAACTTAAATGTAAGACCTGAAACCACTAAACTCCTAGAAGAAAACACAGGGGAAAGCTCCTTGACATTGGTCTAGGCAATCATTGGTCTAGTCACACTTTTGGGTGTGACACCTAAAGCACAGGGCAAAAACAACAAAAACAAACGAGGCTTTATAAAACTGAAAATGTTGCTACCTATGGAATGGGAGAAAATATCTGCAGACATATATTGATAAAGGGCTAATATCCAGTAGATATATAGGAAACTCATATACCTCAATAACAAAACAACTAATAACACTGGTCAACATTGAGATCAATACTGACTTTAAAAGGCCCTAATCTGTAGTATCTTGCTGTGCTGAACATGAATATAACCCTGAAAATTTTTTAGCTCTCATTTTGAAGATATTTCATATAATTCATTTTATATGTTTCACCATGTAAATTTATCCAGTAGGACTGCAACAACATCCTAAATCAGCCTACAATGAAATAATATTGCATCGCATTGCATAATACCATCATGCACACATCATCCAGAGTTGATTGCATCATTTTCTGATGCAATGCAATACTACTGCCAGGCGGCTGCTGAAGTAAGCTGACGTCAGCAGTGCACTATAGAAAGCCCTGTCGGAAAGGTTGAGCATTGAAAATATTTCAGACTTTGTGCGAGACAGTTTAAGCTATTGTTCCATAGAACTGTTATTATTTTATCCACTTAGGCACAATACAGAACAGTAATGCCTCAAAAGTGTGTTCATAGCGTGGACAATTTCTGCTCTATTTGTGGGGAAGTGACATTTGCCAACCAGAAGAAAAGTATCACTTCTCAAGTGAAGAAGGCTTATCATGTTTACTTCAGATGCAAGGTTGGTGACCAACACAAGCCTTGGGTCCCGCATAGATGCTGTGCTACATGTACAACACAGCTTTCACAGTGGTTCAATGGCAAAAGACCATCAATGCCGTTTGCAGTCCCCACGGTGTGAAGAGAGCCAAGCAACCACATCAAAGACTGTTACTTCTGCTTGGTTCCTCCTCTTTCCGGTGGAATAACGAAGCAAAAGAAGTCGAGAATAGTCTACCCAAACATTCCGTCTGCATTGAGACCAGTTCCACACGGTGAGGAACTTCCTATTCCAGAACCTCCAGCAGAATATTCTCTTGATTCATCTGATGAGGACAAGGGTAAGCCGACCTGTTCTTCTGTTCCATCAGCATACGGTGATCCAGATTTTCACTCTGGTGCATCATCAGTCCCACACAGACTAACACAGGAAGAACTCATTGACCTGGTTCATGATTTGGACTTATCCAAGAACAAGGCAGAATTGCTAGGATCAAGACTCCAACAATGGAATCTTCTAGAAGATGTCACAATTGCTTTATATTGAAAGCACCACCAGCAGTTGGAGCCTTTCTTCAGCAAGGAAAGTACTCTGGTATTCTGTTCTGATATTGAGGGCCTCATGAATGCCTTAGAAATCACTCATGACTCACAAGAATGGAGACTATTTCTAGACTCTGAAACTAAGTCTTAAGGCTGTGCTTTTGCACAATGGAAACCGTCTTCCATCTATTCTATTCCTGAACAGCTGTACAAGAGACAAGCAAAGTAAACTAAGAATTAGTCTCTGACTTGATTTTTTAACAGGTATTAACCGTAGGCCTATTATTATTGGCATGCATTTCGTGATGTAAACATCAATTTATTGCAGATTTCAAAAAAAACTAAAGCTAAAATTAGAATTTGACTGTCATATTCGTGTTGAGCACATGCAAATTGATAGGAAATGACTGATTTTATTTCAGTAACATGACTTTTGTAAAAATTTGTTGACCAGTGTAATCCAATTTTAAAATGGTCAAAAACCTGAATAAGGCCCTGACTTTGATTAAAATTACTAAGAGTAAATACAGCAAACAGAAAATAACATTTTTCAGGGGCCTCCCCGGTGGCGCAGCGGTTAAGCGCTGCGCTGTGGCGCGGTCGGCAGCGGCGACGCGAGTTCGACGCCCAGCCCGGGAGATTCCCACATGGCGCGGCAGACCTCTCCTGCCTCGCCCGCTGCTCCCCTCAGCAGTGTATTTCTGATCTGCCTGTTCTGCTCCCCGCTCTGTCTCTGGTGAACCCTCTCGCCGCCCCACACCTCTGGCCTGTACCCCAGCTTGTATGTATAAATAAAAAATAAATCTTTAAAAAAAATAATAACATTTTTCCAAAGAAGACACGCAAATAGACAAGAGATTCTTGAAAAGGTGTTCAAGATCACAAATCATCAGGGAAAGACAAACCAAAGCTAGAGTGATATCACATTGTTACAGGGTGGTCCCCGGGAAAACGGGAGGTTCCAGGTTCCCTGTTCCACCCAAGGGAGGGTGGAGCTGAGCAGGAGAGATAAGAAGCTGGAGAAGAGAGAAGGAGCTAGAGAGAGGAGAATGGAGAAGGAAGGAAGTGGGATGGAGAGCGAGAAGAGGCACAAGGAGCAGAGAGACATGTAAAGAAGCTGCACTGGCCTGGACTGACTGAAACAGATGTGGGTGAGAGACCCGTGGGGAGGTTAACAATGGCAACATTGATCTTGATTTTTATTTTACTCTTTCCCCCCCAAGACGTGGATATCTCTGACCCTTTTCTATGGGTTCCTGCCAAAAGGTGTTTTAGACTTGTGGCAGGCTTTCAGGCCCTGCTTTGAGCCAATCCCATTTGGGTGGACTTTTACTCACGAGGTGATGGGTAACATGGGTTCTTGATTTAAAAACTATATTCTCTGTCTTTTCTGTATTACACACACACTAATTGTATTAAAGTTTCTTTCCACTAAAGGTCCTACATGTTTTGTCTTGATGCAGTGGATGGCAGAACCTATTTAGAGCAGGCAGGTTTGGGGGTTCTTGGGTTCTCATATCCCTGCCCTGTAACAATGTTACTCCTGCTAGAATGGCTATTATTAAAAAGACAATAGACAACAAGTATTGAATAAAGAAAAGGAAACTCTTGTATACTCTTAGTGGAAATGTAAATTGATGCAGTCATTATGGAAAATAGCATGGAGATTAAAAAATTGAAAATAGAAGCACCATATGATCCAGCAATCCCACTCCTGGGTATATATTCAAAGGAAACAAAAGTAATATCTTGAAGAAATATCCGCACACATATGTTCATTGCAGGATTATCCTTAATAGCGAAGATATGGAAACAACTTAAGTGCCTATAATGGATGAATGGCTAAAGAAAATGTGGAACACACACACACACACACACACACACAAGCATGCCTATACATACATATACAATGAAATATTACTGAGTCTTAAAAAAATAAGGATGTCACTCATATTTAGAATATAAAGAAACAAAACAAAGGAACAGACAAAACTAAATCAAACCCTAGAACTCTGACTGTAGAATTGAGGGTACTTGGGGGAGGGGAAGGGGTGAGGACAGAAAGGAAAAGGAGGCACAATAGACTATGGTGGTGGATTGTGGGTAACTTGGTGGTGGGTGTGGTGTGGTAGCAAACATTTGAAGCGATGTGATCCTATGCCTCTAAATCATATACAGTGTTGTAAACCAATGTTACCTCAATTAAAAATAATTTAATTTTAAAAATAAGGAAATCCTGTCATTTGCAACAACATGGATGAACCTGGAGGACATTACACTAAGTGAAAAAAACCAGACACAGAAAAGCAAATACTGGAATATTTCACCTAAAAGTGGAGTCTAAAAAGTCAAACTCAAAAAAGCAGACAGAATAGTGGTTTCCAGGGACTATGGAACGGGAGAAATAAGGAGATGATGGTCAAAGGTACAAAGTTTCAGTTTTACAGGATGAATAATTTCTGGAGATGTAATATACAGCACAGTGACTAAAGTTAATACTATTGTATTGTATACTTGAAATTTGCTAAAAATAGATTTTTTTTGAGCTAGAAATGAAGCTTTATTGTAAGTCCTGAAAGTAGAACTTAAATGTTCTTAGCACACACAAAACTATAACTATGGATATGTTACTTTAGTTAACATATAAATTTAAACAAAAGGATATGTTAATTTCCTTAAATGTGGTAATTATTTCATAATTGATATGTATATCAAAACATCTTAAATATATACAATTTGTATTTGTCAACTACACCTCAGTAAAGATAGGGAACAAACAACAGTGGGGGTTGGGATAAACAGAAAATTAGCAAAAGATGATAGACTTAAAGCTAACCATATTGATAATCATGTTACGTGTAAGTATCTAAATACACCAATAAAAAGATAAATTGTCAATTTAGATTAACCAAAAGTAAGATCCAATTATATGCCACTTTTCAAGAAATACACCTTAAAAAAATACAAATTGATTAAAATAAATGGATGGAAAAGATATACCATTTGAATACTAATAAAAAATTAGCTAAATTAATATTGGATACAGTCTATTTCAAAGTAATTACTATTATCAGGAATAAAAAAGAGCATTTCATAATGATAAAGGGGTCAATTAATCAAGAGGACATAAATATTCCAAATTTTTATGCACTTAATAACAGAACTTCAAAATACACAAAGCAAAAGCTGATAGAGATGCAAGGGGGAGAAGACAAACCCACAATTGCAGTCTGATTCACTCTTCCTCTCTAAATAATTTCTAGAAGTAGACAAAAAACCAGGATGGACACAGAAGACTTGATAAAACTATCCCAATTAATTGACATTTATAAACATCCCCCAACAACAGCAGAATACTCAATCTTTTCAAATATTTGGAAACTAAATAACATACTTCTAAATAAGTCATGGGTTAGAAAGAAATAAAAAAGAAAATTAGAACATAAACTGAACTTAAAGAAAATAACGGTATTTTAAAATCTGTAAGATGTTGCTAAAGTAGTACTTAAAGGGAAATTTATAGGACTAAGTGCCTACATTAGAAATGAAGAACTCAGGGCCTTCCCAGTGGTGCAGTGGTTGAGCGCTACGCTGTGGAGCTGTCGGCCACGAGCAATGCAGGTTCGACGTTCAGCCAGGGAGAATCCCACATGGTGCAGCAGACCTCTCCTGCCTCGCCCGCTGCTCCCCTCAGCAGTATGTTTCTGATCTGCCTGTTCTGCTCCCCACTCTGTATCTGGTGAACCCTCTCTCTGCCCCACGCCTCTGGCCTGTGCCCCAGCTTGTATACATAAATAAATAAAATTCTTAAAAAAAAAAAGAAATGAAGAACTCAAATTGTCACCAGGCAAATGGGGCTTCAAAATTGGCCAAAGGCACTGCCCAAATTGCTTACCGGTCACTATCTTGGTTCTGCACCCGCACACACAATTGCAAGTCTACTCAGGCTTCGGGAACAATAACAATGGGATTTATTTATCAAACAGGAAAAAGCAAAGAATTACTAAAGTCAACATATGGCCGCTTACCTTACTTAAAGCAATGTCCAGTCCTTTAAGTCTCAGAAAAGTAAGAAAGGTGGCGTCTTCCCGCCACTGCCGATATGGAGCTCCTCTTCCAAACAATAGGCCACGTTTTCAAAATGGCGTCTTCCTTCTTCTGCAGACGTGCAACAGCCAGAGTGTAGGCCAGGTTCCAACTCACAAGGACGACACAGAACACAACTAGAGATGTTCGCGGAACTGCCATGGTGCCTCAGCACAGCACCAGGCCAACAACACTGCAAACAGCAACTACAGCGGCCAGAAGACCCAACAGACTGCACTCGCGCATTTTAGGAAGGCGCCCGCTTTGGGCCTCTGCCTTCTTCCTTCAGCTGCAGTAAAGACAAAACTGGGAGCAGTTTCCGTCACTCGGCTACTTGCAAAGCCTCCAAAGTCGCTGGCCCCAAAGTCACTGAAGATTCCAAAAACGTTCAATCCATATCCTGGCAGCTCAAAAACTTCAGGCATCTGATTTCCAAACTCTCAATCTTGGCAGCTACATTTTCTGCCTCTTCCCTTCCTACATCATGACGACTGCTCCTTCTTCTTCCTCTACATCATTGTGACTGCTTCCTCTATTCCTGCATCATGGCGACTGACTTCCCCTTCTCCTTCAGTCCCTTTTATTTCTCATCAGACTCTCACCCCAAACCGCAAGCTTAGCATTTTCCTTGGGGCTATTCATTCTCATCAGCAACCCCCTCCCAGGGGCACCACCATTACTGGACTTTGGACTCAGCCCGGTTACAAAATCAATGACTTCAGCTTCCACTTTAAGAAACTAAAATAGAAGAGAAAATTAAACCCAAATTAATTAGAAGAAAGATGATACAAAGATGAGAGCAGAAAACAATGAAAAAGCAAAACCGGGCCTCCCTGGTGGCGCAAGGGGTTAAGTCTCAGCACTATGAAGCTATCTGCTGCCACTGCAGCATGAGTTCAATCCTTGGCCAGGGAGCTTCCCACATGGCACGGCAGACCTCTCCTGTCTCACCTGGTGCTCCCCTCAGCAGTGTATTTCAGTCAGTCCACCTGTTTTGCTCCCCACTGTCTCTGGTTCTCTCATCCCCCCCATACCTCTGGCCTACACCCCAGCTCTTGCATGCATAAATAAATAAATCTTTAAAAAAGTACAGAAAAAGAAAAACAGAAAATTAATTAAACCAAATGCTGGTCTTTGGAGGATTTCAAGAAATCTGCTAAACCTCTACCAAAACCGATTGGGGGCAGTATCAAGAATGAGAGGTAACATCGTTACAGATTCTATGGTTATTAGATAATAAGGAAATATGACTAACAATCTTATGCCAATAAATTCAACAACTTAAATGAACAAATTTCTTGAAAGACAAGCTACTAGAACTCACTCAAGAAGAAAAAGATAATGAGTATAGCACTATACTAGTGAAATTGAATTTGTAATATAAAACTTTCCCTGCAAGAAAGTTCCACACCCAGATAGCTTTGACCGTGAATTCTACCAAACATCTAAGGAAGGATTTCAATTGTATACTAACTGATCCAGATGATTGAAGAGAAGTCTCCTACTCCCTTTTTTTCTGCTCCTATCTCCAGTCCCTCACCCTCCATCTTTCTTTCCATTGGTTGGTTTCCAGGTTGCCGCTGTTTTCCCTCCCTCTAGCTCAGGTCACCCCTATGCAAAGCTGGGCTTTGGCTACAGGCCCTGAATGCCATCCCCATCTAAGTCGAGTTCATCCAGAACACCAATACATTGATACAAATCAATTTGACCTTCCGACAGCACCATTTTGGTCACCATTTTAACTAAGTGTCTATGTCAGCAAGCAATTGCCAAGATGTTTTATGCACAACCAGTAGTCAGACATTATTTACGGAATGAAATTAACAGTGAGTTCCTCGGCGCAGGGATTGTGATGTCGTGTTTACCAGCGGACAGTCACGAGCCAGCACAGTGTACATGGAAGGTCTTAATAAACATGTCTGGAATGACTGAATATACAAAAGGATGCCACTTGTTTACTCAAAATTTTTCAAAGCTCCGCTCTCTCTATCAAGTCAGTGTTCAAAGTGCTTAGTCTGGCATTCAATATACTTCATAAAATACTTCTATATCAGGTAGGTGTCTTTATGTTTTGAGAGATTAAAAATTAAATCTAAAGAACTTAAGCATAAAAAGGGGATGCTATTGGCATGTATAACTAGAAAGTCTAAGTATTGAGAACAGGGTCAATTGGGCTGGTGAATTCACCTTCCAGGTTGCTTTGGGTGAGATCTGGGAAATGTGCACAGAATTAAGTGGAGCTTAAAGTAACAGAGATGGGGGGGGGATGGGGAGGACAGGGAACTGCTAGGTTCTTAGGCAAATCCTAGAGTCTGGGTTTTTAATGGATGCAAAATATATTTTTAAAAGGTGGAACAGACACAAGGAATACAATATAGAGACCTAACATATTTCACTGGATTCCCAGAAAGAAAGGAGAAACAGAATGGAAAAGAAGCAACTTTTGAAGAGATAACAAAAGAAGCCCAACAAGCCCTCAGCAGGATAAATACAAAAAAAATTCACACTCAGATACACCACTATTAAAGGGGGGGAAGGGTTTAGGGTGCAGGGAAGCACATAGAAGGGAAAATAATGATTATCTTCCAAGGAGCAATAGTTAGAGCAAGAGCTCACTTCTCAATAGCAACAGCAGAATCTAGAAAACAATATAATGAAATTAACTGCCAACCAAGAATTCAACAGCAAAAGCATCATTCGAGAAGAGAGATGACACAAAGATATCTACCAAAAACTGGGCAAATTTGTAGTAAAACAAACACTAAAGAGTAGAACAAAAATCGTAAGAGGGGAAAGATCAGAGATGCAGAAAAGAAGCGCAACAAAAATAGTACTAAGTGGGTAAAAATGAAGTGATTTATTCACTAAAAATAATAATGTCTTAAAGGGTTTTAAACACACAGGGTATTAAAATGACACAGCAGCATTTAAGTTGGGTGGACTGAGTGGTTAAGGTGTTTCTATAGTACTGACATTTTCCAGAGATGTGTAAAGAACCAATCAACATTTGACTAATAAGTTTAGGAGCCGTGTTGTAATGCCCAAGGAAACTATTATGAAAATAGCAAAAGAAACTCATTTGCAGACTAACAGAAGGGCAGAAATGGAGTTGTAAAAAACAATAAACCCAAAATAAAGCAAGTAAGTAGAAGAAAGGTAAAGATACATGTAGATTTAGCTGACAATCATAATGCCACCGAGAATGGGAAAATCAGATTGTACGTGCGTAATGACGTGATGCAATACAGGCACACAGCACCTCCTAGCACGTCTTCCTGCCAAAAGAACTGAACATGACTCAAGGCTTCAGCTCTAACTACCCATTTACAAGAAATATGAGCGATAGAAGAACAACTTAAATGACAGACGAGGAAACAACCAGCCAAATTCAGCCTGTGAGACATCCCACCTAACAAAGACCTGGTTTGTCTAAAAAATCAATTCCATTAAAAAAGGGTAGGTGAGTGGGTGAAGAACTCTTATAGAATAAGAGAACCAACTGGGGCAATGTGGATATGAACTGGGTAATATATGATAAAGAATAACTGTAAACATTTCCATACCTCATGATAGCCCGGTCCTCTGCTTGAGAAGTACATTTGGGTAAGCATCTGCGAAACGGCATGATGCCTAGGATTTGCTTTAAAACACTCCAGCATAACATGAAAGGAGAGATAGATCCAAGAAAACTGGCAAAACACTGGTAATTATTGGACCTGGGCAATGGGTTTATGAGTCCTGTTAGCCTATTCTTTTTTTTTTAAGATTTATTTACTTATGCATACAAGAGCTGGGGTGTAGGCTATAGGTGTATATGTTGAGGGGGCTGAGAGGATTCACCGGAGACAGAGCGGGGAGCAGAACAGGCAGATTGACTGAAGTACACTGCTGAGGGGAGCAGAGGGCAAGGCAGGAGAGGTCTGCCGCGCCATGCGGGTCAGCTTCCTGGCCAGGGATCAAACTCGTGCTGCAGTGGCTGTGGAGAGCTTCACAGTGCTGAGACTTAACCCCTTGCGCCACCAGGGAGGCCCCCAGTTATCCCATTCTGACTCCTTTTGTTTATGCTTGAAATGTTTTGATAATAAAATGTAAACCATGTATAGCAGATTGGATAAATATCAAACATCACTATCTGCATCAAAACAAAGTTAAAAGACTAAGACTGTTTTACTGAACTTTTTTAAAGTTGCTTGTATGCTGGTTCCAAGAGATTAATTTAAAGCATGATGATACCATAAGGTTAAAAGTTTAAAAACTTTAAAGGAAAATGTTAGCAATGATATATTTCTAAGCACATAAGTCCCCCAAATACATAATATATGGATATTGCAAAGGACAAAGAAAGCCAAGACACCCTTGAAGAAGAAAAACAAAATGGGTGGATGTGCCCTAAAAAATATAGGATTTTCCAACTGTAGTAAGGCATGGGACTGGTATCAGAATACATAAAGAACTCCTTCCATTCAATAGTAAACAGACAGATATATCAATTAAAAATGGGCAAAGGGTTTAATCGACATTTCTCCAAGCAAATATGTATGGGAGACAAGCCCTGGAAAAGATGTTTCACATTCTTAGTGTAGGGAAATACAAGTCCAAACCGCAATGAGATAACACTTCACACCCTCTAGAAGATAGTCAAGAGCACGTATGGAGAGACTGGAGAAATCGGCACCCTCACGCACTCCGGAAAGGAATGTAAAGTCATGCAGCTGCTTTGGAAAATAGTCTGGCAGTTACTCAAAATGTTAAACACAGAGTTACCATAGGACCCAGCAATTCCCCTCCCAGGTGTTTAACCAAGAGAAACGAAACCATATAGACACGCAAAAAAAAAAAATGTGTATACAGATATTTATAGCAGCATTATTCACAATAGCCAAAAAGTGGAACTGAAATGCCCATCAATGATGAACAGAAAAATAAAATGTGGCGATACCCTGGGATTTTATTTCATCATAAAAAGGAATGAAGTACTGACGCAGGCTATGGCCCGGATGACCCTCGTAAATATAACACCAGATGAAAGAAGCCAGCCCAAAGAGCTCATCCTGTACGACTGCATTTATTTGAAATCACCAGAAGAGCAAATCTACAGAGACTGAAAGTAGATTAGCTTTCTACTTTAGGGAGGGCGGGGGCACTGGAGAGGGACTGCTAATGGTACAGGATTTCTTTTGGGGTGATGAAATACTCTAAAGGTAGACTGTGGGAACAGTTGCACAATGCTGTGATTATACTAAAAGCACTGAATTGTACATTTCAAATGGATAGATTTTATGGCATGTAAATTATATCTCAATAAAGATGCTTTAGAAAACGATAGTAATTCAAAGGGTGTGGTATAGTTGCAGACAAAAGCAAATAACAAATGGAACAAAAGGGAAAGCCTAAAAAGCAGCCCTGGATATGCAGGCATATTTTACATAGGACAGAGCTATTTCTGCAAATCCACGGGGAAAGCAATGGCTTTCAGAAAGAGTTGAACTGGTATCAGTTTGAAATTTCTGACTCATAAAACAACTCTGTATGGATTAAAGATGAAAAGTCAAATGATAGAGCCTTTAGGAGATAATATTGGAGAATATCTTCATTACTGAAGGGAAGGGAAAGCCTTCTTAAGATACATAAGGCACTAATCATAATGAAAATATTCCGATGTACTATTTCAAAATGAAGAACTTCTGTTTATCAAAAGCCACAATAGAAAGAGTAAAATGGCAAGTCACAGAGCAAGAGCAAGAGAAGATCTCTGCAGGGATTTTTAAGTAACATGTTTATGGATCAACAAGGAAAAGGCAAATAACCCAACAGAAATGGGTCAAAAAAATCTATATGGGCATGTTCCCAAAGAGGAAACATGAACAATCATAAGCATGTCCAGTATTTTTCATAACTGGGGATAAGTTAAAGTCTCTATGTAATTTTTTTCACATGGACAAAACTGGCAGAACTTCAAAGTCTGATGATAGTGTGCTTTGATGAGTTTGCGGCAATGGGAATTCTCAGTGTTGCACATCCTCACCCAAACTCACTATTTTCAGATTTTGCTGATAAAAGCACAAATTGATCCATTTTGAAACAGAGCTTGACACTGCATGTTAAATTTGAACAAGGTGAGAAAAGAAATTCGGAGACCATGGTGATGTCTGCTACAGTAGTGCTCTTGTTCTTGCTGGCCGAACAGACCTATAACATACAGGTAAGGAATTTATGGGACCCTCTCATCCAGCACTATGTGCTAAGCATCAAGTTCAGACATTTTCATATGCTTCTTTCTTTCTTTATTTTTTAAAGATTTATTTATTGGGGCCTCCCTGGTGGTGCAAGGGGTTAAGTCAGCACTATGAAGCTATCCACAGCCACTGCAGCACGAGTTCAATTCCCAACTAGGGAGCTTCCCACACGGCGCAGACCTCTCCTATCTTGCCCACTGCTTCCCTCAGCAGTGTGTTTCAGTAGATCTGCCTGTTCTGCTCCCCACTCTGTCTCTGGTGAATCCTCTCACCCCCAATAATAAATCTTAAAAAAAAAGATTTATTTATGCACACTAGAGCTGGGATGCAGGCCAGAGATGTGGAGGGGGAGGGGTGAGAGGATTCACCAGGGACAGAGTGGGGAGCAGAACAGGCCAATCGACTGAAATACACTGCTGAGAGGAGCAGAGGGTGAGACAGGACAGGTCTGCTGCGCCATGTGGGACAACTCCCTGGCCAGGGATTGAACTCGTGCTGCGGCAGCTGCTAATAGTTTCATAGTGCTGAGACTTAACCCCTTGTGCCACCAGGGAGACCCACATGCTTTATTTTAAGTTGGGGCAAAGGGAGTAGCCAAAATACTATTCTTGTATGACAGGAAGTGTCTGGATGAAGTTCCTTTTACTAAAGGGAAGTAACTCTGGAGTAGTGTTACTCCATCAGGACAAGCTGCATATTTATAAACATTACCACTCTGGTTTGTTTCTTCAAGAGACAATGGTTTCAAACTGAAAATTTTCAGTACAGTAATGACACGCACAGGGGAATGGGATTAAAAAGATTCTTCTCGGGCCTCCCTGGTGGCGCAGCGGTTGAGCACTGCGCTGTGGAGCTGTCGGCAGCGCACAATGCGAGTTCGATGCCCAGCCGGGGAGAGTCCCACTTGTTGCGGCAGACCTCTCCTGCTTCGCCCGCTGCTCCCCTCAGCAGTGTATTTCTGATCTGCCTGTTCTGCTCCCCACTCTGTCTCTGGTGAACCCTCTCGCCGCCCTAAGCTTCTGGCCTGTACCCCAACTTGTATGTATAAATAAATAAATCTGAAAAAAAAAAAGATTCTTCTCTGTGCCATTTTAGGATGAAAAGTCCAGGAGATCTTCCATGTGAATGACAGCAATATCCAGAGAAGTAAAATACCTGTGGAAGAAGTAATGATCCCACACATAAGAAAATTTCCTTCAGCTGAAGAGCCTTGACTCATGGGGAAGAAAGAACTCAATAACAAATCCCAGATATGATTGAAAGAACACACACACACACCCCTATAGAGCATTTCGAACTTTCTGAATTCCAAAGATAAAGAAAAAAATTACATAACCCTCAGGAAACAAAGGAAGAGGCAACATACACCAAAGAGAACCAAATGAGCATCGGACTTGTCACAACACTGGAAACAGGGAAACATCTATGGACTGTGAAAGAAAAGGGTCTGTGACTACAAGTTGATATCTCCCAACTGAGGTGTCATTTGCCAAGGCAAAAGTAGGTGTTTTGGGGTAGGCAACACCTCAGAAAGAATATACACCCACATACCAGACATGAGGGAACAAGCACAAGCAATACATTCATCAAACAACTTTATTCAGCAAAGAGATGTCATGGGAAAAGATAAAAACGAGCCACAGCAGTAGTAATAAATCCTGCAATGTGATCTAAATAATGATAATGTGACAGAGATTTGTAACACAAGAGATAAGAAAGGACCCTTGAAATAGAAAATATGTATCAAAGCAGAATTCATGATAAAGTTTTAAAAAGAATAAAATGGATCCTCTGTAAAAGGGATCATCATGAAGAAGATATGTCCAACACCTTTGTAACAAAAATTTATAGCAAAACTTCAAAAAAAGAAAACTGTATAAAATGCCCTGATAGCAGGAGATCTGAATAAAATTAGGTGGTGAAAAATTAGCAAGGGCAAAAAAGACCTGAAAATATAACCAAAACATTCAATTTTATCTATAAATTTATGCCAGAAGTGGAAAATACACATTAACAATGTGTGTGTTATATTTAAATTTTCTTTGTCTTGTCTTGCCCAAAAAGAAAATTTTAAATTCACAGAAATGTAGAGGTTATACAGGTCATACATTGAACCCAAACCAATAAAATAGAGATCAGCGCTATAAAGATTAATAAAATCTTTTTCTACTTGAACGTTAAACATTACTGTAAAGAGGAAATCAGAACTGATACGTAGAACTATCTAGAAAGTTAAGATAAAGAACAATTGGCATGCAGTGGGACACAGCTAAAGTTGTATACCAAAGAAAATACACAACTTTCAAGGAGTTTATTTAAAAAAAAAATAAATGAAGTATGAAATATTAGACATAACTATATAACAAAACGAAGCAGAAGAAACTAGTAAAAGAAAATGAATAACCAAGCAAGAGGAAATTAAATAGAAAACCAAAAAATAGGGCCTCCCCGGTGGCGCAGCGGTTAAGCGCTGCACTGTGGAGCTGTTGGCAGCGGCGACGCGAGTTCGACGCCCGGCCGGGGAGAATCCCACATGGCGTGGCAGACCTCTCCTGCCTCGCCCGCTGGTCCCCTCAGCAGTGTGTTTCTGATCTGCCTGTGCTGCTTCCCACTCTGTTTCTGGTGAACCCTCTCGCCGCCCCACACCTCTGGCCTGTACCCCAGCTTGTATGTATAAAAAATAAAAAAAAATAAATAAATCTTAAAAAAAAAAGAAAACCAAAAAATATAAAGGATAAAATTAAGAGCTGTTTCTTTGATAATATCTATGAAATGGATGAATCTCTGAAAGACTCTTGAAAGAAAAATGAGAGGGAAACAAAATATAGAACATTAGGATGAGAGAGGAGATAAAACCAGAAATGCAAGACAATAATTATAAGCGAATACTGTGTATATATTTATGTCAATAAGCTGAAAATCTAGAAGATGGGGGTCTCACATTGTAATCACATGTGGAGCCTGGAAAATGATGCCTGAACCCCATTTCCGGAGACTCTAGTTTAAATGGCATGGGGTGTGGCGTGGGCACTAGGAAGTCCCAATTTGCCCCATGTGATTCTAATGATGCACCAAAATTGAAAACCACTGAATTCTCACAGGGCTTGGGCCACGTGTTCCATGGACCAGTAGCCTCAGCATCTCCAGGGAGGATGCAAGAAATGCAGAATGACCAGCCCTACCTCGGGCCATGAAATCAGAAGGAGCATTTGCACAACATCCCCAGGTGATGTGTATCTACATAATTATACGAGCAGTACTGATCTAAGGAAAAAGGGTGATTTACAAGGGAAATAACAGATACCAAATTTTATTTAAGAAAAGCTGATTGACCAATTAATATAGAAGAGCTGAGAAAAGCAAGGACCTATCATTAATAAAGAGGCATCAGACCTAAATGCTTTCACAATTGAGTTCTAATCTGTAAAAATCAGCTAATGCCTCTGGTTTTTAAACCATTCTGGATTAGAGAAGTTTGCATACTTATCTTCTGGAGCCAGCGTGACATTAACATACAAAGCTGACAACAGTACAAAACAAGAAAACACCAGAATTAAGAACATAGACACAAAAATTCTAAATAAAATACTAGTCAATTTAAGTAATTGTATATTTAAAGAACAATATAAATTGCCCAGAGATGCAAACATGGCTTAACTTTAGCAAATCTATCAACATCATTCAATACAGTTCATTAGTTCATTATATCAACAAACAAAAAGTTAAAGTCAAGTGGTTATATCGGTAGGGGACTGAAAGACTTTTGATAATATTAGTCATTCCTAATAAAATCTCTGAGTAGAACAATGAGAGTCGTGGCAGTCAGGACGCTCCAGTGCCCCGAGGCTGGCTGGGCCCAATCTCCTAAACTTGGTGTCATCCGTCAGGCCCTGGCCTGGGGTCTAGCGTACATTCCCCCAAGTAAAAGAACAGTGGCCAGAACTTGGAAGCAGACCTGGGTCAAAATAACCAGAAGACAGAGAAGCTACTCACGTGAGAAAAGGTCGAGTTCGAGGCGAAGCTGCAAGAAAATGTGGAAAATATCAGTGAGCTTTGGCAGCTACTGAGAACTTCTGCTGAGGAACCAAGAATTAGCAGCGGTGGCAAAATTATCTGGCTTCAGGCCTACTGCGAGGACTTGTTAGACGTGGCAGACATTTTGGAGACGGCAACGCTGTGTTCCACAAAAAGGAATTAAAGACCACAATCCTCACCTGAGGAAGCCCTGACTGGAGTCTGGATGAGAAGGCGGGCGCCGGGCATGGTTTACTCAAGCTGAGCGCCAGCAGCCGAGTTCCACCCTGCCAGGCGTGAGGGCCTCCTTCCACTCGCGGGTGAAGGGGAAAGAGCCGGCTGAATGGCACTGCTTCTCACAGTGGGTGCAAACTGGCCGGGTGCACACTGAGGCCAGCCCTGGTGGCGGTGATGTAGGAAGCTGAGCTGTCCGTGGCGGGGGGAGGGAGCGTGTTTGTAGTCACTTGTTAGAACTCTTTAAAAGCTGGTTCATCTTTTCCATATCTACGAATCCCTTTGACTTTCTCCCAAACCTTGTTTGGAAGCTTTTGTAATCAGTAGCTAAACAGAAAATTAAGCCAGTGGCACAATTGTGTTAATGAACACTAAATCAGGAATCCGTTCAGTGATTTTTAATACTTGGTTAATAGTTCCACAGGCTTACAGAACAGACCCTTGGGGCACTCCTGGACTCTAGAGAATCACGAATTGCCTATATCTGCCCAAGCCCTGCTGACCTCAGAGTATTTAAATGAGGCAACGCTCTTCAGGAGGTCTGCCTTGCGCTTGCTGGTGCAGTCTGGCCGCCCAGCCTCTTCAGCAACTCCGTGTGACGTGTGTTCCTGGGTAACTTGGCAGATCGCATTCCATAAAGGAGAAGGCAAGAATTTAAACATTTCTCTTGCTAAAAATCTTTTCTGATGCCCTTGTGTGAAGAACATATGCGAGTTCATTTATAACTGGTTACTATTTAGCTGCTAAAAATCATGGACTTCTGGCTTTTCCTTAGAGGTGTGACACGAGCCTACTTATTCTCGTAGTTCTCGCCACCTTATTTTGCCAGTAATTGAATTTGACAAAAGCAACTGCTTCTGCTGTTTTGTCAATCTCATTGTAGAAATGTTTAAATCTGGGGGACTCTCTGGTGGCGCAAGGACTTAAGTCTCAGCACTATGAAGCTGTCCACAGCCACTGCAGCACCAGTTCGATCCCCGGCCAGGGAGCTGACACACATGGCACAGCAGACCTCTCCTGCCTGGCCCACTGCTCCCCTCAGCAGTGTACTTCAGTAGGTCCACCTGTCTGCTCCTCACCCTGTCTCTGGTGAATCCTCTTACACACACACACCCGCTCCCCCCCCACAAACCTCTGGCCTACACCCCAGCTCTTGCATGCATAAATAATCTTTTTTTAAAAAGAAATGTTTAAATCTGTGTATTAATCTAGTTACTAAAGAGCTGAAGAGCTGAAGTTATTTCCCCCAGTGACAAGGGCTTACTCAAAATCCGAGGACCTCATGTTTGCTACACTTTTAGGTGTTAATGCTTAATTTTCAAATTTTTATTTAAGAGTATTAAAGCCCCATGTTTAATATGTTTCTACCCCCTTTAACCCCCCAAGAGGGAAACTGACTTTGGTGAATGCTTTTTCCAAAACCAACATTATCCTAAGTGAAGTACTTCCATTAAAAGCAGGAGTAACACAGAAATGCCTGCTATACATATATGTTACTCAGCATTGTTACAGAAGTTCTAGCTAACAAAAGATGCAATAAGGAAATAATTGACATCTTTATGATGTGATGAAATTCAAAAGACTACCAATTAGAATTGGAAAGATGTGGTAAGTTATCTGGGTATGTGAAAAATATGTAAAAACCAATAGCTCTTCTCTATACTCTAGCAATACCTAGGTACCTTAAAAATTATAATGTACTTATGGAAAGTATAGGACCTATATGAAGAAAGCAATGATATGTAGGATATAAAACAAGACCAGAATAAATGGAGAAATACGGATGTGAAGACAGTATGATAAATGTGTCCGGCTCAATTTAGTATTAAAAATTCATGCAATTTGAATAAAAATCCCAATGGCTCTTCTATGGGAAACTGGGTAAAATGATCTCAATGTTCCTATGGAAGAATAAATGTCAAGAAAGCTATGAAAAAGACAAGGATTTGCCCTGTGATATTAAATTCACCACAGTGTACTGTGAGTAACGCAAGATAGTATCAGCATGAGAGTGACTAATAGATCAATAAAACAGAGCAGGCTTCAAAAATAAATCCAAGGATATATATGAACGTAATACATAACAAAATGTGATTTCAGATCTGGGCAAAGGATGACTAACTTAATAAGGAGTACTGTAATAATTGGTTCACTATTCCAAGGAAAAGAGAAATTAGGCCTCTACCAAACAACATACAATATATCCAAATAAATTTTAATTGTGTACAAAAATCCAAACAAAATTAAAACACTAAAATTATCAGAAAAAAATCTAGGCATGTAGTTGTAGGAACTTGGGGTAGGAAAGACCTGTTTAAGTAGGACAAGAAACCCCAGGGAATCTTAGAGGGAAAAAAATAAGCATATTTGATTACACAAATATTAAAGATTTGGATATATCAAAAGAGCAAATAGTAACAAGATAAACCATAGATTAGAAAAATGTGCAATAAATGTATTAGAAAGTTGATAGGCCTAATGTACAAAAAAGGCTCGAAATGAAAAATCAGCACACAGGATTTGAATAGCCAGTCATCAAAGAAAAAAATCAAAGGGCTACTAGACATGAAAGTGTTACTTAACGCCACTAGGAGTGAGGCCAAGCAGATTGAAATGATGGCATATGTAGAGATTTTTTAACCTGTAATATAGGCTCTGACACCCACAGGTTTTTTTTTTAAGATTTATTTATTTATGCATACAAGCTGGGGTACAGGCCAGAGGCATGGGGCGGTGAGGGGGTTCACCAGAGACAGAGTGGGGAGCAGAACAGGTGGGTCAACTGAAGTACACTGCTGAGGGGAGCAGCGGGGCAGGCAGGAGAGGTCTGCTGCACCATGTGGGAAGCTCCCCTGCCGGGAGTCAAACTCTGGTCGCAGCTGCCAACAGCTCCACACAGCCCTTAACTGCTGCACCACCAGGGAGGCCCTACACCACAGTTTTATAAGACTGAGCGCAAGGGGTCCTCCCATATATTGCTGTGGGAGTGTGGGCTGCTACAACCCTGAAAAACCTCAACATCCCACAAATATTTCTTTGGTGCCTGTTACATGCAGTGTTGTTCTAAGTGAACAGTAATGAACAAAGCAGAGAGAAATCCCTACACTCCTGGAATTTACATTCTAACAACAACAAAAAAAAATAATTTGCTAATATCAAGTAACACTTTAAAAATAGCACATATCCTTCCAGTAGGCAGTTACATCTTGGGGAAATCCATCCTACAGAAATCGCAGCACAAGTGTGTCAAGATTATATGCACCAGGAAAGTTATTCCAGCATTCTGGTAGTGGCAGAAAACTGGAAATAACCTAAATGTCCATCAAAAGAGGAATGGTTGATTAAACTATGGTGGGTTCAATCTCTGAAAAGCTTTTCAGCTACTAAAGAGAATGAGGCAGAGTTTAGCCTACGCTCCTGGATGGATGGATATATTAAGTAACTTGCAAAGATATGTACATAATCTCATTTTGGTTAAAAACTATTTAACCAAAGCCTCCTCTGGCTCTATGTATCTATCTTCGCATAGGTTTGTATGAGGATGGAAGGAACGTTTGCAATCTGCTGACTATGATTACTTCAAAGATACCAGCTTGAAAGAAGTGTGGGGGTAAATCAAGTTGTGGCTTTATATTTATTTTGTGCTGTATATCATTTGATGCCATAACATGTATTTTGCAGTTGAAAATGTAATAAAATTAAAACTGTACAGACATTTTAAAAAGGATAATAATGTTGTAGGTTATGGAATTGGGGGGGAGAACAGGGATTTTACTTTCTTCTCTGTACCATTCAGAATTTTCCATATTGTCTCCAAAAAGAATGTACATTAAAAAAATTGAGGGCAGACAATACATATGGAAATACTTGATGTTTGTAAGGAAAATTGCTAAACAGACTCGATATTGTGGTTACAAAATGGATAAGATTTATGTGTATGAACTAAGATCAGAAGAGAACAAAGATGAACAATCCCTTTAATAAATCAAGTGTGACTCATCATTTTTCTAAGTTTTGTTATGAAAACTTGCAATAAAAATAACTTATTTGCGGGCCTCCCTGGTGGCTCAACAGGTTAAGTCTCAGCCTATCAGCAGCCACTGCAGCACGAGTTCAATCCCCAGCAGGGGAGATTCCCACATGGCGCAGCAGACCTCTCCTGCCTCACCTGCTGTTCCCTTCGGCAGTGTACTTTGGTCGATCTGCCTGCTCTGCTCCCCACTCTGTCTCTGGTGAATCCTCTCACCCCCCCAGCACCTCTGGCCTTCACCCCAGTTCTTGTATGCATAAATAAATATTTAAAAAAAACTTATTTGCAAGGTTTCCATATTTGTATAGTAAGTAAATTTGCTCTTTTTTTTTTAAAGATTTTATTTTTTTATTTTTACATACAAGCTGGGGTACAGGCCATAGGCATGGGGCGGCGAGAGGGTTCACCAGAGACAGAGCGGGTAGCAGAACAGGCAGATCAGAAATATACTGCTGAGGGGAGCAGTGGGCGAGGCAGGAGAGGTCTGCCGCGCCATGTGGGATTCTCCCCGGCCGGGCGTCGAACTCACGTCGCCGCTGCCGACAGCTCCACAGCGCAGCGCTTAACTGCTGTGCCACCAGGGAGGCCCTAAATTTGCTCTTTGAAAAGTTATTTTTCTGAAGAAAAACTGAAAGTATTGGGAGAAACAGGAACGAAATCTTTTTATATATGTGTGTAATGTGTGTATACTTACAGATATTACATCTTTGTTCATTCATGTCTTTTTTTACAATATTTGCTTTCTTTTCTCAGGTGTAGTTCCCCTAGAATTTCCATCACCAATTCACCTGTGCACCATCACCAGAGTCCCTTGTGCTCTTCCTGCCCTCGTTTTGAGACCTCTCCCTTCTCCTCCACTGCAGAATCTCTCTGAATTATAATTGTCTATTTAATTTTGTTTGTTTTTTTTTATTATTGTTGTTGCTTTTTTTCCTTAATCCCTTGTTTGGTTCTCCTATATTCCTCCTATAAGTGAAACCATCCGATATTTTTCTTTCTCGTTCTACTTATTTCACTGAGCATAATCCCTTCCAGCTCCATCCATGTTGCTGCGAATGGCATTAGTTTATCTTTTTGTTTGCTGAATAGTATTCCATTGTGTATATATGCCAAATCTTCTTGATCCAGTCATCTGTTTTCGGGCATTTGGGTTGTTTCCATGTTTTAGCTATTGTAAATAATGCTGCAGTAAACATAGGGGTGCAGGTATTCTTTTGGATTAATGTTTTTGTGTCCTTTGGCTAGTAGGTCCCTAGGAGTGGAATTGCTGGGTCATATGGTAGGCAAAACACTACAAGACATACATCTTAGTAACATCTTTAAAGACTCATCCCCCAAAAGAAAGAAAGTGAAGGAAAAGATAAACAGCTGAGATTACATCCAACTAAAAAGCTTTGTACAGCAAAAGAGACATTAACCAAAACAAAGAGACACCCTACTGATTGGGAAAAAATTGTTGCACTCCATACAATAGATAGGGGACTGATCACAAAGATCTACAAAGAACTCACACCATTCAACAAAAACAAAGCAAAGAATCCAGTCAAAAAATGGGTAGGAGAACTTAAAAGACACTTCTCCAAAGAGATGCAAATGGCCAACAGGCATATGAAAAACTGTTCAACATTCCTCATAATCAGGGAAATGAAAATCACAACCACAATGAGATACATCATTACACCAGTGAGAATGGAACACATTAAAAAAACGGACAACAACAAATGTTGGCAAGGATGTGGAGAAAAAGGAACTCTCCTATACTGCCGGTGGGAATGTAAACTGATTCAACCACTATGGAAAGCTGTATGGAGACTACTAAAATAGGAACTAAATCTTTCAAAGTGTGTCACAACCACCTCAAGAGGGAGCAGGAAAAGTCAACAGGAGACAACAGACAAAAATATGCAGAGCTAACCTGTGGTAAAGACCTCACACTGTTAGTGGGCTAAGGCCGTGGGGCAACCCGAAACTGGCCTAACCCCTATATGAGCATAAGGAAATTCTTCTCTGACTTCCTGAGGCCCAGCCTGGGGAAGCTGGGAAGGATACTGCAGCCCTCTTCCACTCACTCCATTTCTCTGATGGGAGACCAGTCTCTATAGCTCATGGAAGCTAAGATGGGCCCCATATTTCAAGTGACTAACTGATCAAAGCCTAGAGGGAAATACATTCAGCCTCTGGGTCTTTCAATCCTGCTTTGCTAGATGAAGTCACACAGTCAATTGGTGGTTTCTGATACCTATTTTCAGTGTGGTTTGGGCCCAGAGGGTATGACCGGTGTGGTTATAACCTCCAAAACCCCAACAGATGGCTCTTCAATACCTCCCCTTATTTCAAAACAGCTCAGGCAAAAGGAAATGGGTTCTGCATATAAAGTCAAACACATGCATGGAGGAAAAGTAGCACTTGCTCTTGGAAGGCAGTATAGGTCTAGTTACATATTCTATTTTAGTCAAGGCATTTAGAGATTCCTGTGGTAATCACATAAGGAATGAATGCCATCCAGAATTCCTAAGCAGGTTTTCTGTATCAGGTATCTTAGTGGTTTGACAGTATCTAGCGGGTCACTATGAGGCCAAGATACTGAATACTTTGTGCTCACGAATACCAGCAACACAAGTAACACAAGGGACCAAGTGAATACAAAAAACCAAGTAAAGGAGATTAAGTCTTGATTTTGACCTCAAACTTGGTGGACTAAGAACTTCCATCTCTGTCATCGGTGCCAGAAGTGCTAAACTATGGAAGGAATCACATCACTTCTGGCTTGTACCTTATTGGGGACCTACTGTGACTTAAGCTCATTTCTGTGTGCACGCGTTTGTGGGAGTATGCCTTGTCTACAGCCAACAGTCCACTAGGATGACTTAAAACAAAATAGGAATTTATTTACAATGGCAAAGATGTCAAAAATAACAGGAACAATATATAACACATCCAAGAATTATTTTATGAAAGAAGGCAAACAATATATACAAAAAAGATAAAACAAAATCCAAAAGGGCAAACTTAACTTTAACCTTGTCTAAATAGCTCAAGAATGTGGCAAAAATGGTTTTATCCCCGGATATAAGTAACATTGAGCCAATTAAACACACACTTTCCAGCCCTTCTCTTTTACTTGAATCTTCCTCTGAATTCTATTTACCTTTGAGGAGGGTCACTTAGGGAAGGTTATACAAGATTTATGAAGTACGAGCTCCTTATTGGTACACTAAAGGATATTCTCATCCACAGGTTGGTTCACACTTTTTAAAGGGGTTAACGGAATTTTTAAAGGGGTTAACGGAAGGTATGAAAAGTTCCATTTTACTTTCACTGCTTATTTATGTGTGTGTGATTTTCTTGTCTCTCTCCCAAAATGTTGCACAACTTTGCACAAAAGCAATCCTGTATGTTCCTCAAGTGCTCTAAAAGTGTTCCCCAAACTTCATCATGCGTCAGAATCACTTGAAGGACATGTTAAGACACAGATCGCTAGATCCCACGCCCAGTTTCCCAATTCAGTGGGTTTGGGGTGGGACTGAGAATTTGCATCTTAAAGTCCCAGGTGATCATGACATTGCCCCTGCTGCTAGGCCACATTTTGAAAACCACTGCTCTTTGAAGTGTCATCCCGTAAGATTTGCGAGTGGTCAGGCTTTTCCTTATATGAATCCTGCATTTTGTGGAAAATAAAGAAAATTGTTAATACTGAGATTCCAAGAGAACAGAAAAGCGTATTATCTGACTGGTTGGGATCAGAGACAGGTTAGATGTTATCTGTCAGCAGTCCTGTTTTCCAGCATGTGATGGCTTTGTCTGATTTATGGCTCTGGACAGTGACATTCACCATGTTCTTGATCATTTACCTGAAGTTTTGACTAGGTACTGTTTCAATTAGGCAATTCAACTATTAGGTACAATTAAATTAGGCAAGCACTTCCTACATAGCTGAAAAACTGTAGGATGTCACCTTTAAAAACAAAGTTGGCTCTAATCTAGCTTGTCCTTTTTCGACTCATGAAAACTTTAAGCTGAATTCTGATTTTTATGACAATGACCCATCTTTAATATGCTAGTGACACAGCAAGGCAGGGCTCCTGCTGTGGAGGTGGGGACAACCTCTACTGATTAGCGCGCGTGAGACTGACACCGAAATGCACATTGGGTGCTCTCAAAAACCACTTTATGCATGGGGAATTTATCTCAGGGGAACAGGAGGTCCTAACAAAACAAATCCTTTATGAAGATAAAAGAAATGGACTTCCTGGACCTGCTGCTCCTCAAAGGGCTCACCAATCACCTCTTAACTTTTCTGAAACACTGCTCGCAAATTCGCGGGGCTGAAATGTTATCAGTATTTGCATCCAAGTCACAAAATTGAAAGCTTTCAAGCATTTTGCATTCCACTACTGCATAAAAGGAATTAAGAAATGGGGAAATGAAAATAATCCACTGCTTTTGATGTTTATTAGGTTTTACAAAAACTGTACATTTTTTTTTCTTAAGAAAAAGCATTAACTTAGTACTGGTATCAAATAGACTAAACATTAACAGGAAAATATTCTGATTTTTATTTTTGCACGTTATTCTCAAGTACACAATTACAATAATGTCACACATCCCTATATGATTTTCTTTTTATGTATTTTACGTTTTTTACAAAGTGTACAGAGGGAGGGACATACAATATTTAATAGGATATTTCTACAGAACAATAACTTATATTATGTCCTTGTAAAAATCTGTACCTCTTTAAAACATTTAACTGAAACATCCATTTTTTAGCTTTGCTAATCAAAATTGTTTTAAGAATTAAAACTAGGTTGTAACTAATGTCAGTACATAACAGTGACTACAATTTCATTTTCTTTTTATACAGATAAATACAATTTATCATATTCACTTGACCAAACCCTTAAATACCTTTTAAAGGTTTCAATATTGTGCTTTAAAAAGAAAAGAACTGTGTATGATTCCAGACTATGTAAGAGAAATATAAAGTGTGTTAAGTGTTGTGTTCTTTATCTTTCAGTTTATTTAAAAAAATATAAATGACCAATTATTTATATTTTCTGTATTAATTTCATAGGACATATAAAAGTTAATGTCCATTTCTGTTTAAGTGTTTTACATTATTTCTGGGAAAAATATTAATTAAGGAAGATTTTGAAGGTTCTCACAAAAAAACAGACAGAGCTTTCAAGAATAGTACTGCGGGGCAATGAATCACACAATTATAGGTCACTTAAAAGAAGAAAAAAATATGTTATGGGGGCCAAGAGGGCAAAGGCCCATGCGTTGGCTTGAACTGGCATTCAGGTTGGAGTTCATACCAGCCTAAAGCACTTGATTTGGAACTAGACTAAATCAATCTAGCACTTCAGAGGCTTGCCAAACACCAAATACTTAGATTTCTAACCCTACAAATATAATTCTTGAATACAAGTATCGCTGGCAAAGAGAAAGGGAAAAGGTAAAAACCTAACAGCACAAAAGGGATGGAGCACCATAATGAAGTGGCAAGGCAGCTATCAAGTGGAAGAAAATTCCTAATCTCCCACACATGCCAGATACTTATGTGCCAGTAGCCGATTTAAGGGACCCCAAAAACTCCTGTCTCTAAGATTCATCTTAAAACATAACCAAATTCTAATTAACTGAGTTCATTTCATGAATTTATGACTGACTCAGAACTATTAAAAAATGTCAACTCTAAAAGAAAAACGAAACTGTGAATGACTTGGTGATGTTCCAAATAAGGCCTCAGATTTTCCTCATGTACCTAAAACACACCTTTATCTTCTAATCAAAGCCAACTTGAACATTGAACTTTTTAAAGTTTGCTAACTGTAAACTAAGAAATAACAGAACCAGCTGAACCTGCCAAGTATAAGACGTAATTAGCACCCAATCTCTGGTACGTGAGCTGTCACTTCCTCAGTCTCCCTCGCTTGATGACAGAGTTCCCTCCCAGGCTGCTCAGAGAGAACTAAGGGAGTTTTGTCTGGATATTCATTAGCTTCTCAGAAAAATATAAAGGCGTGGAGCTGAAGTAGTATGAAAACATTCTACCTAGAAACATCTTAACTTCTATTTTTCAATTACCAAAGATATTTAAAAGAAAATACCTTTACTCTTTAAAAATACTAGTGTCCTTATTTTCCTTCTAATTCTTCACCTGAGTAGTCTCTCTAAAGAGCACGATTTACAAGATGCTCTCTCATGCATCCCTGCATCTTTCATGTTATCGTAAATTTAATACTTTTCATTATAGATTTTAAACAACTACTACTTGGGGTTGTGTGTATAAATATGTAAAATAAGCAATACACACAGATACGCATTATATATATGTGCATATAGATAATTCAGGGTACATTTACATACATAAAGTCGCAAAAGATCCTATGAGCCACGAATTACCTCTAGGAGATTCCAAAATGCAGTCCTCAATAAGTCTCATTTGTAGCGCACAACAATTCCAGGACAAAGCAGCACAGACAGAATAATCAAATTACAATAGGATCAAGCAAAAATTTTCAAAGTTTGCTAATGCCGACAAAAGATGTAAATACTCCAAAGAAAGCAAAATATAAGAGTATATTTTGTCTGTTAAACAAAATGAAAAGTAAACACGAACCCAGCCACTGTTCTTTACTCAGCAATGCCAGGGACGCAAAAGCTCTAATGGAGACTTTCATTGTCATGTGGTCTGAAAATATTAAGACAAGTAAATGACTTCCAGGTTAGGATAATTAGACCTGACTATAAAATCTCCCATTTATATTAGTAGATGTCTCTGACAATTTTATTGTGAGAAATTTATAGGAAAAAAAATGAGTCCCCATGAACACTTTCAGAGTTACCAATCTAAAGTTACCTTAACTTTAAGTTAAATGGTCTTAGAAGAGTACCATGAAGGTAAGCAAGGTAAATTATTAAATAAATATAAAACTTCTAAGATAGAAAAATTCAGTATAGAATCAGGGATTATTTTATTAAAAGCAACTTGCTTGTTGCTGCTTTTCCCCATTTATTAAACAAACTGAATAGAATTCAGAACACACTATTGAACAAAATGTAAAAAAAAGTCAACTAGAAGCAATAACTCTATTTGTACACAGCATAAATCAATATACAGTATTGTATGTGAACGAGACCGATTGGCTTTAAAATAATTTTCTGCTTCAAGGCCAATATCTCTACAAATGTCTGTAGCAGTATTGTTAGGGCAGGCCAACTTCTTTATGATGTCGCATTATGTGCTGGTTCTTTTCTGAAGGTCTCCGGAACCCCTTCTTGCAGTACTCACAACGGTGAGGATAGTCTTTCGTATGAATGGAAATAACGTGTCGTTTAAAGCCTGAGGCATCTGTAGTGCTATACTCACAGTACTCACACTGATAAACTTTCCTGCCACTGTGTGTCTTCATATGCTTTTTAAGCTCATTCTGTTGCCTAAATCCCTTTCTACATCTCTTACACCTAAATGGCAGATCCTTTGTGTGAACTGAGAGAATATGGCGACTTAGAACAAATGGATCTGCAATTTTAAAGTCACAATGTCTACACTGGTGCATTTTTTTACCCTTGTGGGCAGCCACATGTTTCTTGAGTTCTGAAGGCCTGTGAAAACCTTTATCACACATGTCACACTTATGGGGGTAGTCCTTTGTGTGAACTGAAATTATGTGTCGTTTCAAATCACTTGAGTTCGAACTCTTGTGGTCGCAGTGCAAACACTGGTGTGTTTTGCTTTCTTGGTGGATAAGAGCATGTTGCTGCACCTCTTTGGTATCTGAGAAAGTCAGAAGACAAATGTCACACTTGAACGGCATCTCTTTACTATGCTTAGTTTTTACGTGCGTTTTCAAGTTAGAAGAGTCTGCAGACCTATACTCGCAGTACTGGCACTGGTACGGCTTTTCCCCAGTATGGATTCGCATGTGTTTTTTGAGCTCTGACGGGTGACGAAAACCTTTACCGCACTCCACACAAATATGAGGAAAGTTCTTGCTGTGGACTGCCAAAAGGTGGCGATTCAGTAAGCCTTGTTCAGCTGTCTCATATTCACAGAATTTACACTTGTGCATTTTGTTGGCTCCTTTTTCCTTATGCACCATTTTGTGAGTAAACAAAGCCCCAGCATGAGAGAAATGCTTCCCACACTCATCACATTCGATGGCCTTCTCTGTCTTGCTGGTTAGCTTGTGGCTCTCCAGGTGGTTGTGTAAACTTATCTTCTTGTTGGTAGTGTAATCACAGTCAGTACAGCGGTACTTCTTCTTGGTAAGGTGTTCAGGATGGTTTTTCATGTGCCTTTTCAAAAAACCTCTCGACTTAAACTTTTTCCCACAAATCATGCATGGATAGACAGTCAAGGGATGTCCGTCAGGGCCAATGATTATTGCTAAGAAAGGAAAAGAAAGGAGCATGAGTGATCAAACCAAGTTCTATTTTGGTTTCCTGAAGAATTTAAAGTGTGTGCTAAATATTATTGGGCAGGTACTACTAAGTTAAACTATTTGCTACATCATTCCTTTTATCATTTTTCTACATATGAGAGACAGCAATCTCATCATGAAGAGAACGTGGTCTGGAAACTTCACTCAATTTGACTGTACCAACCTCACTGCCTCCAGCTTAAAAGAACAAATCATATGTAACTGCTATTGACTAGTGATTAAAGTGGCATCAATTTATAAATCGGTAGAAAATTATTCATAAGTTTTACAATCAAAATTTCTACTTTGGTCATTAAAAAAATAATGTAAGTCAATTTATAGTAAAGCTTAAATATGCCCACTTTTAAAATATGTAAATCAGTAGATAAGAATAGAGAGGAGTATGTCACATGAACAGAAGTACCTGACCTGCTGCTCTGTAAATTATGCCTGCGTTATGCTGACATAATCAGATTCTTTATCTCTATTAGTTTAGTTTTTTAAAAAGGTTAATGCTTGCAACATGTTTAAGTGATTTTTTTCATTTCCACATAAAAACCACCTGAGTTTTAAGTTTTTTTATCCATGTTTGATCCATTTCATTTTATCCAAGGAAATCATTCATGAATATCACTGAATTCTTAAAATTATAGTTTCAAATTCATTACACAAGTTACATGTGGTCTAGCAGCTAAAATGCCATCAACAACACCTCTGTGGATACATACTAGTTTCATCTGAGAGCTCGCAGAGCACGCTGCGCTGTGGAACTCGTGTGCCCTCACCTGTTTGGTACTGCCTGGAATCAGGTCTTCTCCTTTTCTTTGGTTTTTGTTTAGCCAGTCTGCCGAGCCCAGCAGACTCATCTATGTGCAAGAGGGCACTTGCAGTGCCATTCCGGTTTTCAATTCCATCAGAATTATTACCTAACAATGTGCATTAAAAAACAAAATTATACAGTATTATAAATTATAAAGAATTAGGGATTCTGTATTAACTACAACAACAAAAAGTAAGCCATGATACTCATGAATGACAAAAAGCCCCCATTCTAGGTAATGGGTTTTATGAGCACATTTATTATAGTGGAATCATAGGAAATGCCTAGCTTCCAAATCTAAAAAACACATCAGCATTTTGCCCCATGGACTCCCTTGTTATCTCCCAAAATTATGAAGTCATGAGCCGGATAAAATCAAGATGAAGTTTCAGCTTGAAAGCCTGTGCACTTCTTGCAGTACTTCCTTCTACATAATATACACGTGAAGGAAACTCCCGTTGAAAGTAAAGACAAAAAGTACTTTATAACCTTCCTCTACTCTCAATCAAATCAAATAACCTTTACACGCACTAGTAGTTTATAATTCTGATGCCTAAGACCACAGAAACCACTTTTCAACCACGAACCCACGGGCCATCCGAGCGCCGCGTCAGCCCTGAGCGCTGCTGCGCAACTTACCGTAAGCAGCTGCCCACGCTATCGGCATGAAGGTTTTGATTTCATTGTCATCCATCTGCTGTTCGTGCGCAGCGGCCGCTGCGGCGGCCGCCGCGGCCGCATCCTCCTCCCCTACAATCACTTCCATATAAACTTCATCAGCAATTTCGGCGACATCTAAGTACAAAATTATGCCAGTGGTTAACTTACTATAGTACTTACACTGTTGCTTTCCAATGATACATACCTAAAATGCTCTATAATGTTATTATGCAATGTTACAGCAATCAGAAAAGAATTTATATAAACTTTGGTG
Organism: Scalopus aquaticus; assembly: GCA_004024925.1. NCBI lineage: Eukaryota > Metazoa > Chordata > Mammalia > Eulipotyphla > Talpidae > Scalopus > Scalopus aquaticus. Next base: position 34,047 of record PVIJ01012438.1, read on the forward strand.
ACTAGGTTTACAGAGATCATGGGGATATATTTTACTTGTACTCGGTTTACAGACAAGTAGAAAGTTCAAGTGTTACAGACCTAAAACATAGCTTTCAGTAAATATCTGTTGAACAAATCACTCATTTCTTGGCTTTCACTATCTGTTTTTAAAGCAACAATCTAAGCATAAAGAGTCACTAGCGTTTCCCTTGGAATATGACTGCATAATAATCTGTAATAATGCTCTTGTTTCTTTCAAATACTGGCTGTATTTAAAAAAAAAAAACCAAAAAACTACAGGAACATGAAATTTTCTCCCACAAAAAGGCCACCTACTTACTTAAATCTTCATCTTCTTGCTGAGAGTCATTGACAGTCATATAAACCATCTTTTCCCTTGGCACACGAATACTGCTGTTCTGGTCAAGTAACTCAACTCCGTGATCATTCTCAGGCTCACTCTCCACAATATCTACCGTGCCACCTAGCAGGAAAGATGAGAGCTCCAAGAATTTATGTGAAAACTTCATTTCTACCTGTTTTACTTATACATTTTACATACTTTCCCACTGCTACTTTGGAACCCCTGCTTAAAATTTATCTTTAGAAAAGATTTCAAATGTTCTCAGTCTAAACCACCTGCAAGTAATGAGGCTGAAGCGCCTGGATCAGGATGTACAGTGCACGAAGGTTTCCTCTTACCCAAGTCATCTTCTCCCGGGTCCGCCTTAAAAATGTACACCTTGATGACTTCCGGGCAAGAGCCGTCCACTTTACAAGGGTCGATTTCTGACTCTGTATCCATCGTCATTCCGGAGGAACCATCGTGCCCCATTTTCCCAGCATCATCCACTAAAAAGGCGAGACCCCATTACTAGTAATGATGGTACATACTGAAATAAAATATTACTGACTTCAGAAAGTCTTTTTCACTAATATGATCTCTAACTTTATTTACAAAGCAGACACGGAAGGTGTGGTAGGGTATGGTTGACTGCTAGGCCTAAGCCAAGTGACAGAAGTCTTGGTGCACCAAGCAGAGGGACTCAGACCTGATCCTAGTGAGGCAGTGGTTTCTAAACCTGGTCAGGTGCCAAAAATCTCTTAGGGAACTTAAAAGCACAAGCCCCAGCACAGCATTTTACAGAATCAGATTCTCCAGGAGTGGGGCTTAAATATATACAGATAGATTGGGGCACCCCTCTGTCCCCAGGAGTTCTGATCAGAGGTTTGAGAACCTCTGCTGTAGGTAATCAGAGACTTTCCAGCAGCTCTTGACAAAGATCACCATTTCTGCTACACCATCCTTCTGCCTCTGAGAAAAATGAATCAGAAGGGATCAAGACATCAAACAGGGACCCCACTTGTGAGTCCACCGCATTAACGCAGGCAACAGATGAATAGGCTTCAAATCAGGACAGAGGTGGTACAGACGGGTGAAAGGGCTGAGTTCTACCGTGTGGTTGAAAGGAGCAAGACCTAGTGTCTGATTAACAACTGAATGTGTAATTCGCAGCAACATGGATGGACCTAGAGGGGATCATGACCAGCAAAATAAGCCAGAAAGAAAGAGAAAACTATCGAATGGCTTCACTTATAACAGGAATATAGGGGAGCCAAATAAGAAAGCGACATTCAGCAGGGTAGGAGGGGAGGGGTAGGGCTCAAGAGGGGGGAGGAGGGGAGCACGAAGGACTATGGTGATGGCTCCATGGGTGAACAGGTGGTGGGTAACTTATGGGGAACACACAATAATGTAAAAGATATGAATAACAAAAATAAATATCTATTAAAATGAAAAAAAAAGAAAAGAAAAAAAAACTGAATGTGACAAGGGAACCAAGGTAACTAAGGGGTTTCTGATTTAGGTGACTGAGTAACTGGAGAAGAAATGTTTAAAAGAGAATGAAGAAAAGGATTTCTCTTCCTATAGGTTTAGTTAATTAATAGAAGGTCTGAGGGGCTAACAACCCTAAAAGCCCGCAGGCTGCGCAATTGTCCTTATCACTCCCTGCTCAGAGCACCCTTTGCCAGTTCTCAGAGTATACAATTCACTGTACTGTCACTATTTGGGTCCTCCCCCAACCGCCCGGCAATCTTTCCCACTGACAAAGTAGAACCTGTATTTCATCGCTCAGTCTTCTAAGACAGAGTCCAATGAGAGTAGATGCTCAGAATACGAATGAAGCAATGACTCAATGAATGACTGAGATGTGAATTCAGCTGCCGGATATTCAAGCCTGAAAGCTGAAGGCTGACATAGATTTGGGAGCTATCAGCCCTGTGTTAACTAAGCCTTGAGATCACACAGTGAGAACCTGCAGTGAGAGAAAAGAGTGAGCTGAGGACATTCTGGGGAATGTCATAGTGTAAGGGAGGGACAAGAAGAGTTCACAAAGGAAATTGAGAAGGGAAAGGAGAGGTTGGCTGGAAAAGCATGAGGGAAGCTAGGGAATTAAAAGTTCCAATAATCCTAATAAGGCCATGGCAATAATGCAGCATGCACAGAAGTCACGGAGGAATGTCTGCACTGACTGTTGTGTCGCAGAAGTCACTGATGTTCCTGGTGAAAAGTGGTAGAGTGAAGCTGTATGGGTCAATCCAGACCAAAATGGGTTGAGGATTCAACAGAAAGTGAATTTCTTCAAGAAATCTAATCTCACCACCTCACGCCTCTGACCTTCTGACCTATACCCCAGCTTGTATGTATAAATAAGTATTTTTTAAAAATAAACTAAAATAAAAATAAAAATGGAAAACAAGGGAGCAGTGACTAGAATGGGGCTACAGAGTCAGGACTTTTCTGGTTAAAAAAGACTCAAGTATACACAATCTATGAGAAAAAATACAGTAGAAAATATGAGGCTGAAGCCAGAGGACACAGTGACATTCCTGGATCAAGATCTCAGAGGAAAAGGAAGAAGATGAAACTAGGCACAAAGATGAAGAAATATGTTAAACAAGAGGAGAAACTTGCTATCCTTCCGAGATTTGAGGAAGTAAACCTGGGTGAGAACACAGCTATGTTGTTTTTAGGGAAGAGGGGGAGGTGGCAATACAGAAAATTGGAGTTCATGACTGGTAGCTTCAACCACGGTATGAAACAGGGGGTGAGGGCTTTGGTTACTAGTGAGAGAATGGCAGACAGGATTAAGAGCTTGAGAAGCTAGAGAAAATGAGCTGATCCAGGACAAGATAACGATATGAAGATGCAAAGAGAACTCCTTGTGGTTTAAAAAAACAAAGAGAGGGTCTCTGAACTCTGAATATACCTACCTAAATTCAAGTTTCTTGACTATGGTTTATAAAAACAGTTGCAGGGGGAAGAACTGGCATTATGTCCTTATTCTGGCCTGATACGTACTTGTACCTTTTCAAAGTTAAATATTTTTATCACACATCAAGCTGATTGAGCCAATTTTATTTCCTTAAAGGTGGCTTTGGAATTTCTAATTGAAGTAGCATTAGAACGATGAAGCTCTCAAAATTAGCAGGAGAGTCCTGAATAAATCTGTTACATCTTCAGAGAACTCATCTCTGAACAGTTTGATATTGCTGATGACGCCTGGCCTCTTTTGGCAAGGTTTGTTAAAACTGATTCTAACAGATACTGGAAAATCAAATGTCCTTGTGTTTACAAAGAACAAGGTCAGTCTGGCTGTTTTCGCCTACGCTGGTTGGCTGGTCTCATAAGATAAAACCTCTGATGACTGGAAAATCTAATCATTTTGGAGCTTGCAAATGTCAGGTATTTAACTGTAACTTGGCATAAAAGAACTCTCTGTTTTCATACATGTGTGAAAAAACACATTTCAAATCTATAGGCTTACCTGAACCAAATGAAACTATTCTGTATTAGGCAAAAGTAGAATTCACCTTCAGATTTTCACCTTGAAAATGTGCCCCACTGACTCAACCTCAGAAATTATTCTGAATATGAAATATTGCAGAAGTGATTTGTTAAAAAAAAAAAAAACTTTGATGGTACTGTTAAGTACTCAAAATTTCACTGTGATTTTAAAGCTACCATTAAAAATAAATTTCTAAAAACAGACAAAGAAGGCTTCGATAAAATTGAGTCATCGAAAGTATGATATTTGCACAAGAGCCTTCTTCTAATGTAGTAATGAAGAACTAGAGCTTTAGAATAAGGCTCTCCAAAATAGAAGAGCATAATTTCTGGAAATTAAGACTACTTCTAATAATAACTGCCATTTGCATGGCATTTTGCAATTTCCTCAGCATTTCTATGTACTTTTATTTCATTTGACTCTCACCTTTTGCAGATAAAGAAATAAAGATCCCTGAGATGGTACGTGACTTGCCCAAAGTCAGTGAACTAGTAAAAAGAGGCGTGAGAAGGAGGGTGATGTGCTTGTCTTTACAATCCAGACCCTTACTTGCATCTTTTAGTTTTAAAAATAAATATATATTCACTGTATGAAATTTAGTTAAAAAAAAAAATCCCACCTATAACCCCATTCATTCTACATTGAGAGTAAATTTCCTTCCCAGTTTTTTCTATTTCTCTTTTAAAATAAATTGGCATCCATTTCCTCAAGCCTTACATAATATTCTTCACAACTCATCCAGCTTTAAACTTCAAAAGTGAAGTAAAAATTTGACTTATCAACAATCTCATTAGTAAAGCAAAATTACAGCATGATATAGGTATACATTACACTGCTTCAAGAGACCTTCAGTAAAATCCCCTGAAGACTGAAAATTACGGGGTGGTTATTTGCAATGCTAATAGACACTATGGTGTCTAAAAATATAGCTCATTAAGATTTCAGTAAACTCAGTAGTTTCTGGAAAAGAAATATTGGGGCAGGGGGTGGGAATGTACACCATGTCAAGTAAATTGTTTAAGGAATGTTGATCTAATTAAAAAATCAGCAAATAAGAAATCTGTATAATAAGGAATGACAGTCTTCATGACAGATTAAAAAGAACATTTACTGACTATACACCACGTGCTAAGCAGGAGGACTAGTCTTTAAAATTTATCATTTACTCCTCATGATAATCTCATGAAATAGGTAATATTATATTGTTTTGTTATTCTCACCTCTCTAAACTTCTAGATAAATCTCATTATAATTTTTGCCAATATAAATGGTATTGGATCTGTAGTGAATTCCATTTTGTCGAAATTAACATCATAAGAAGAGACATCCTTAGTATTTGATCTGTCTCCTGGTTCCCATCAAACACTCCTAGATACTGCCTTTAGTCAGCTTTTCTAAAACTAAGACCCACTCTCCTTACTCTAGCACAAAACAGTGACCCATTTCCTACCAAGTAAAACATACATTGCACAGTCCAGCAAGTGACCTCTGCCAAACTGCCTTCTGCCTCTATGGTCTCATCTTCCCCAGCAACCCCCAGACTAGCCCCTGTGCCCTGAACTTAAACATATGCTTTTATTTCTATTCCTTTGTGCTTCTTCAACTTTGCTTTAAATATGTAGATGTTACATAGCTTATTACTGGAAAAAAATCATTTTATCAGTATAAAAAAAATTTAAACATGCTAAAAATAAGTTACCACCTGGAACCATCAATAGAATTTATAAATCATTATTCAGATATATATCTCTATGCCTATTTATAAATAAAAGGATAGAAGAATGAGTATTTTTTCATGAAAATTATGTATTGTAACATGCTTTCTTAAGACAAAAATTATTACATTAGAATTTACTTGAATTGATCAACAAAACAACTTTAATTATGTGGTTGATTCCATCCCCATTGCTCTCCGATTCCTAGCCCTAGATACACATACACACAGGTTCATTTTAAATTCATGACGCAACCAGAAGTGGACCTTTTCTGCTACTTCCACCCTGTTTTCCACGCTCTCCTCGGATCTCTAAAATCACTTCCCCATCCTCATTCTAAGCTGATGACACTACTACTTCTTACTTCACTGAGAACTGAAACAACCACCTGGAGCCACCTACCTGTCACTAACCAGGCCAGACAAACCATCTGTGTTCCCCGCCAGTCTGCCTGCTCTTTACTGCTCCAGACCCTCACCCTTCTCCCCACTTCCCACCAAACTCCCTTTGACCAGATCAGTTTCATCAGCACACAAACCAGCTACTCTTTCACCCCATTTCAAACAAGCAAAAACTCTTGATCCCATTTCTCTGCCACCTCCATTTCTCCAATTCTTGTCATTTAATATCCCCTGAACTCACTCCAACCAGGTCCAACCCCAACACCGTTCTTCAGTCTCCGGTCCTTAGCCTTCCTTTGAGTAGTTCTGGCTGCACCCTCCACTGAGATTCACTTTCCTCACTTGCTTCCAAGACCCAAGCTCCTTCTTTCTCCTCCTTCACTGGGTGCCCAACTCCTCAGTCCTTCACAGGAGCTTTCTTCTGCCTCTTAATGTTGAAAATGTCTTTGCTCTTGGTTTATTCACAATCACTCTGGTGATCTCATTCTGTTTTACAGCTAAAATCTCATCTATATGCCAACTCCAAATGTGATATCTCCACTCAAGTCCAGTCTCCCAAGTTCAGATTTACACATCTTTATGGTATCTATCAGACATCTCCAAATTAAGTCACTGCTCAAATGTCATCTTTAAAAAAAAAAAAATCCAGCAATTCCACGTTTCTAGGTCATCAATCCAAAGACTACAAAAACACTAATTTGAGGGTGTGTGTGTGTGTGTGTATAAACACACTATATACAAAATGCAGCACTATTTACAACAGCCCGGTTATGGAAACAACCTAAGTGACCAATGGCAGACGAATGGATAAAGAAGTGTAGCACATATACACAATGGAATACTACACATCTGTTAAAAAGATAAACTCTTGCCATTCGTGACAACACGGGTAGAACTGGAGGGATTTATGTTAAGCAAAACAAGTCAGCAGGAAAAAGACAAATACTGGATGGTTTCATTCTATGCGGTACAGAGAAACAAAACAGGGGTTCACATAAAACCAAACCAAAAACACACACTAGAAATCTGACTGTAGAACTGAGGCTACCACAGGTAAAGGGAAAGGGGGCCCAGTGGATTATGTTAGAGGATTATGGGTGCTTTGGTGGTGGGTGTGGTGTGGTAACAAACATCTGAAGAGGTGTGAACCTATACCTCGAAATTTAATATATAGTGTTGTAAACCTATGTTACCATAATAAAAGTAAATAAATAAAGCCAGTATCTACCGTCACCCTGCTATGAAAGATGTGGAAGGTAATACCTTTACACACCTTCCCTTGCCAATATTTTATAGTTTTATATTAAATTAATTCAATACTCACTACCAATCCTTTTATCACACTTTGCCCATTCTAGAGTTCTATTAATTGATCCTTTGGTCTGCTAGATTCATTACAAATAGAGCTGCAAAGACGGATTAATGGGTACTACAGTTTCTGAATATTTGAAAATGTCAGTCTATGGCTTTAACTTGAGGAACAAAATGGCCAGGTATAAAATCCTTAGGTTACCTTTTCTCAGAACTTTGTAGCCATAGTTCCGCTGTGGTAGCCCAGTTTATCTTTGTGTGGACGCTCCTATAATACTTTATCCTTAAAGTTCACTCAATATCACCATGATTATGACTTGGTGCTTTTATCATTCTAGCAACATACTGGAACAAGAAGGATTCTATCTTTATTTCAGGAAATTTCTTTCATTACAAATGTATTTCTAGTTCATTGGTTATTCTTCTTCTGGAATTTCACCTATGTATGTGTCTTCTGCCAGTCTCCCATATCTATCTTCTCCAAAATCACTTTTGTATCTTTATTTTTAAAAATCATTTCATTTTTGTGAAACTTAAATCTAGCTAGCCACATGTGGCTAATGACTACCATACTGGAATGCACAGGTTTAGAAAACTGCTGGGATAGACTGTTGCTGTTTTTCTTTCAAAAAGCTGAAGAACATGCATCCTCAAAGTATTTTACCATGCATGAAAACACAGTGTATGAAAAAAGACTTATACCTAACTAGGCACAAACACTAAGACACAGATCAGCAGGGATGAAAAGAACTTTAAAGTTTTCAGAAGAAAAGTACCTACAGAGGAATATGAATCCAGTGGCATCAGGCTCCTCAATTGTCTTCCACCGAATGCTGTAAGACAAACATGCTAACACAAATTCTAAGGGAAAATTAATTTCAACTTAGAATTCTGTGCCCAACCTAATTGTCAATCAAGTTTAATGGTAGAATAAAAATATTCTTAGTAAACAAATTTATACTCCTTAGGAACTTATTTTTATACGTGGTCTACTAAAATAAGGGAGTAATCAAGAAAAAAAGGTGGCACAGGGATCCAGAAAACAACAGATTAATCTCAGGAAATGAGAAAAGGAAATTTTCAGAAAAAAGTCTATTACAGTAAGCCTAGAAAGCAACTTCTCCTGAAGGGAGCATAAAGATAGATGCTTTTAGAAGGGGAATCACTGGGAAAACTAGGACTCAAAGGAAAACCTAACTGAACAGAGAAATAAGTCAAACTTGACAACATATTTCTTAGGAATAGTAAAAGGCAATTAAATTTCTAGGGGGGGGGAAGCTTTATGCAGAAATATAATCAGAGTGATCGACAATTATGCCGCGAACAGTATTTTCACAATCAAAATAATGTAAGCACTGCATACTGATTTTTGACTTGACTGGGAGACTAATGGTTATAGAATGGAAGGTAGATATCATCATCCCCTCCAACAACACAAAACAGGTTGGAAGGCAGGCGGAAGAGCTTAAGGGAAGGAGGATAAAAGTACTAATATCCTCATCTTAAAAAGCAGGAGCTAAGGGACACTGTCCACAGCTGATGGAACAGGAAATAAAGACATTAATAATTACTCAATTTTTTAAAAGTAAAAGAATAAAAAAGTGTATCGTAACTATCCTACGTAGTTGTGGGGAAAGAGGCAAGAATAAAAATTGTCATTTATCATAGCAGAAAGTCAAGAATGAACATATAAAACAAAATTTTTTTTAAATCAAGAAAGTCCATTATTTAAAATACGGTAAGTACTATTAAAGAGAAGTGGAGGAGGGGAGCAAGGCATAGGTAAGGCAAAGGATTACTGCCTTAAAATAAAATTTTTTGCAGGATGAGTGGCTAAGCAATATGTGGTACATCCAAACAATGGAATATTTCTCAGCTTAAAAAAGAATGAAGTTTTTGACACATGCTACAACATGGATGAATCCTGAAGATATGATGCTAAGTGAAATAAGTCAATCACAGAAAGATAACTATTCCACTAACGTAACGTATTTAAAGTAACTGAATCGAGAGAGACAGAAAATAAAATGGTGATGGGGGTGGAGGGGAGTATAAGCTGTTGTTATAGGTACAATTTTGGTTTTGCAAGACGAAGCGTCGTGGAGGGGGATGGTGGTAATGGCTGCACAACAACGTGAATGCAAGAAAGCTACTGAATTGTGTACTTAAAAATCGCGACAAGTCAATTTTAAGGTATGCGTATTTCACCACCATGTAAAAATAGTAAGAAAAATTAAATAAATAAAGCTTCTGGCATAATTCCACAACCATCACCTCTCCTTTTTTAAACATCACCTACGATACTGGGGGATGTTTTATCCAGTCAGTAAATAATTTCTGAAAAGGAAAAACTAAATCAGGGACTTCAGTTTTAAACAGAAAAGTTAACAATGAGGGCTGTAGGGGATTACTGCTTGGTCCATATGGTTTTTACTATTGTTATTGTTATTATTGGAATATAAATCACATAACTTAAAATTCCCCAGTTTCAAGTATAGAGTTAAGTGGTTTTTAGTATATAGTCACCATGTGTACAAACATCACCACTATCTTATTCCCCAAAAAGAAAACCCCATACCAACCAGCAGTCAGGCCCAACTTCTCCCTCCCCCAAATCCCTGGCAACTGCTATTGGGGACACTTCATATAAATGGAAGCCTGTCTGGCTTCTCTGAATTAGCATTTTTTTTTTTGAGGTTCACCTCATGTTGCGACATATAATACTATTTAACTCCTTTCTCTGGCTGAACGGTAGTCCACTGTAGAGATACACTGATAAAATTTGTGCTGCTTCCACATTTGGGGATAATGGTACCATGAACATTTGCGTACACATTTTTGTGCAAATAAATGTTTTCAATGGTCCTTTTGGCTTTACATTTTTAAAATGATGTACTAGTGTCTGCTAATGACACTAATAGTGAATAACATGGGAAATACCAAGCCTTTAGAAATGTCAAAACAAGAAAACCTAAAAGTTGAGAAATGTCTTAACTACAACCCAGAAAAAAGATCTCAAGAATATTTTTATATTATGTCCTTTTAAGGAAAAGCTAAAGAAAGTTTAAACAAGTGCTCGAAGTCATCAGGCAGGGTCATTAAGAAAAATTCAAGTAAAATCTTATCATGCAACTCTGCCACATTTCCGAGATTTAAAACGTTTTCTAGTAGTCCTAAAAACAACTAACACAACAATCAGGAAGGAAAACCTGTACTATGAGGACAGAATCAGTCTCAAAGACAGTCTAATTAAGTTTGACATCTATAAAACCATGATCAGTACCCACGAGGTAGACAGGAACTCAGTCACTAAATCCCAGTCTTCCAGAACTAAAATTTCCTGTTAAGATCTTGAAACTGGCTAATTCAAAGGAAAAATAAAGAGGATTTTACATCCTAAATAAGTTACTTCAAGAGGAATACACACATCTTTTCAAAAGGTTTAACAAGATTCCCAGATGTGAATGTTAGGCCTGATGGCGAGGAAGGAAACCGGCTTTGCACCCTCAGTATTGCTGTCAATGAAAAATCAGTCCTTTGAATTAAGAGCCATCCTAACTTACTCTGCGAAGTCCAACAGTCTTATTACCCAATCACCTCAATGTTTCTTTTAGTACTCTAAACCCTAAAGCCTATCACCTGAAAACCTGTAGAACAGAAATTATTCGACATCCTACGGGTTTCCGCGTGGGCAGGCCGGTATGTAATGGTGCAGACACGACGGACGGGGTAGTCGTCCTATTAAAAGGACACCTGAGTTCATGAGCGACTATGTCCCAGGTACTGCGGGAAGGGGTTTTCCTATATTCTGTGATGCAATGGGTGACAACAACCCACGATCTAGGTGGTGATCTCCACTTCACAGATGTGAAATAGGAGGACCTAAAAAACCAAGTAACATGCAGGAAGCTCTGCCTATGAGGCAAATGCTCTTAGCAGATAAATTACACTCAAAATTTCATTTTTAGACTTCCCTCCCGTATCTTCCTTTTCAGAAACCCTCTTTTTGGGTTTAAAATTTCACCTTATTTTTTTTTATTATATAGCCTATAAGAGATACCAAAAACTTGGTTACCATCTCATCTCCTTTAATTTGTGAAACTGACTGGAAAGATGCAAAGGTTTAATGAATAGCGCCATTCTGCAGACAAAGAATTAAAGGACTGCAGTCATTCAAGTGCCTGTCCTAAATTACAGTGATCTCTAGCATACAAAGATGTAATGAATGAAAGGAACTTGCCAAATAGCACTGGTCTAAAACCAAACCTAGTTAACCAAAACTGATTTTTTAATACTGCAAATTCAAGGGTAAAAGAAAGACAATTATAATCCAACCAAATGTTTGCCCTTACCCAAGAATCCTAATGGGACCACAGGAAAGTCTCAAGTGAAGCTAGTCCAGAATTACTCTTGCTAGCCCAATGCCACCGACGGAATAACTGCGGCGCTGAGAACAGCTAGCAGTTCCTGAAAGGCAGGCTCTGTACTGGATACCTGCTAGACTCATGAGCACTAATTCTCACAGCCACCCTGAAGTCAGGTAGTATTACTGCCATCTCACAAATAAGGAAACTAAGGCCAAAGACAAGTCAGTAACTTGTGCAAACCGATACAGCTAGTGAGAAGCAGGGCTAGCATCCAGACGGAAGGCCGACTGACTAAGCCACAGGCACTGTTTCCAGGGATCATGTTGTTTCGCTAAGGGCTAGAAAGAGGCTCGGTCTCGCTCCCAATTCTCCCTTTGCTTCCCAACCCCAACCGTCTCACAAAGTAATCACAGATCTATTCAAGGGTAAGTTGTCCCACGATTAGGTCTTAGTCTCAAGCAGATAAACAGTAAATATTAAGTTACAAGGCCAATCTGAAACTCCAATTGCTTGTAAGGCTTTCAAGTTGTAGATCTTTTAAGCCCATCTTTCCTGTGGGGTGAGGAGGGGAGGACTACAACAATCTTTGCCTTATTTGAGGGCTTTATTTTTGGTGTAAATCTAAAACCCAGATTGAACCTTATACTGAAAACTCTAAACTCAATAATTTTAGTGTTGATTTCTAAATAAATTCCAGAGTACCTACAGTAAAGATACAGTAATTTTAGATGTATTAACAGAAACCTTTTTGAATTTTCTCAGGAATAACCTTTAAGTCTGTTCAACACATATTCTCTAAGACATCCTTAGTTCAGTAAATAAGACTTTTCTCACATTTCAGAAATATTTTTATGTGGGTGTGTAATTTTAAAATTCCAAAATTTTATTCAGTGGTTTACAAAATGGTTTAACACACAAAAGTGATAGGGTACGGGCCTCCCTGGTGGCACAAGGAGTTAAGTCTCAGCACTACGAAGCTATCCACAGCCACTTCAGCACGAGTTCAATCCCCGGCTAGGGAACTTCCCACATGGCGCAGCAGACTTCTCCTGTCTCACACGCTGCTCCCCTCAGCAGTGTATTTCAGTCAATCTGCCTGTTCTGTTCCCCACTCTGTCTCTGGTGAATCCTCTTACCACTCCACACCTTTGGCCTACACCCCAGTTCTTGTATGCATAAATAAATCTTTAAAAAAATGTGATAGGGTGCATATATAAAGATAAGGGTAAGATACACACACATCTAACCACCAGCTCATAGAAAAAAGGAATAAACAAATATTTTACCATATCCATGGAATAAATAATAAACCACTCAATTGTACTGATCCTCTGAGTTTATGCATTAAACATAGGAGTTTGGACTTTACTAATCAATCCCACGAACTAGTCTATTTATTGAATGTCTGCTACGACCAAAGTTGTGCTTAACTGGGAACCGAGAGACCAAAACACCCAACTAGAAGGGCAGAGCCCACACATGTGCACGGGTGCCATCCACACCGCGGTGTCCAGGGAATAGGTATGCGCAGCAACCCTGGAGCAGGTCAGCAGCACACCCAAAAGCGCTCCTCCTCTGGGAATGGTTTTGCCATCCGCCCAGATACACAAGCCAGAAACCAGGGAGGGAGCTGTGAGTCCTTCCTCTTCCTCAACCCTAAATTTAATCCAAATTCTACTTGCTAAATATGTCATGAAATAGTTTCTGCCAAACTCTGTTGACAGAACCTTATACAGCAAGCAACTGTGATCTGTTCCTCACCCGGACCACAGCTGCCTTACTGTAGTTTCTGTTTCTAATTTTACTCTTACCTTTGCTCTCAACATAAGCATGAAGATTATCTTTTTAAACTATAAATCTAAGCATATCATTATTAATTTTCTTCAAACCCTTTATCAGTAGTCTACATTTAAAGGGTAAAGCAGGTGTCTTACGTGTATTCAGGGGCTTTTATGATTTGGGCCCAGCCTATTTTGCTAAACAAATTTCTCATCTCCATTCTCCTCACCAAAGATATTTGTACCCTGAAGAATAAACCTGTAAACACCCAGAATCCTTCACATCCCCTAACCTTTAAATATGCTCTCCTCTCTGCCATTCTTCCCTCCTCAATCACCACCTATTTTATTCATCCTTCAAACTTTTCACCCCAAAATATTTTTTTAAAGATGTGATAATGGTGTTTTTTTTTTAAAGTTACTGTCTTTAAGAAACAAATACTGCAATACATATGAAATAATTTGTGGAATTTGCTTCACAACAATATGGTAAAGAGGGAAATGGACAGGAGCAGAGATTAAAGAAATTATTACGTCTTCAACCAAGCTTCCACAGAACCTTCATAAAACCCCTGAAACCGTAGACTTTGGTTTATAATGGTTTCATTGCATTTAACTACCTCAAGTATACCAAAAACTTCTTCCCTTAGTGCTTCTAAAATATCTTGTATATCCAGTTGTATCTTTTCACACTCAACTGTAATTGTCTATTTCTATTTGTCTTCCCTCTATGACTGTGAACTCCAAAAAGACAAAGATTTCTTCTGTTTAACTCTAACAACTAGCAAGGTTCCTAGCTCACTGTGACTGATCAATGGCTGAATATAGGAAACACAGGAAAAGTAAACAGGCAGAGGCAAAAAGTAAAAATAATAGTTTATATGACTTTTCTCGTGTAAACATAAATTTGAAAATTAACATTTTTTAGGTAGAAAAATAATGCAATAGAGTTTGGAGGCTGTCTGGGTAGCTTTTGCTATAATGAATTAACTAAGAACACCCCCCCAACACACACACCAAATATTGATATTACAGTCTTAACAGCCAGAAAGTGGAAATAACCCAAATGCCCATCAACTGATTCATGGACTAAAATGTATAAATGTATACTCATTGACTATTATTCAGTAATAAAAAGGAATGAAATACTGATACACGTGCAATATGGATGAACCCTGTAAATATGAAAGAAGTCAATCACAAAAGACCATATATTATAGGACTCCATTTATACAAAATGTCCAGAAAAGGCAAATCTATCAAGAAAGTAGATTAGGGGTTGCTTAGCGTTGGAGGGGATGGAAAGGGTTGGTGGGAATGACAGCTAAAGGATACAGGGATTCTCCTTGAGGCAACGAAAGTTTTCTAAAATTGAATGTGATGATAGTTGCACTAATTAGCGAATTTACTAAGAACCAGTGTATTGTATGTATGTTTATAAAGCTATCACAAAAAAAAATCTCAATACCTGAATTGAATCTAAGATTAGTAAGGAACGACTAACTCCAGCTCATCTTCTACCATGTTCTAATTACAAGACATGGAGCAGTCAGTAAGATCTAGAGTGACATCTTACTGATTACGCTTATATCAGAGGCAACCAAAGAATATTTCGTTTCCTACAGCCGCTGTAAGGCAATGCTGATGCATCATCATCAAATGTCTTCCAACTTTCCCTATTGTATAAACTGACCTTTCACAAAATAGCAGCTTAACTGTCCATCCAGTTGCAAAGTAAAACTTCAGGAGGGTCAAGACAACTGTGAAGAAACTGGGGATGTCTGGCAGTTGTCGCAGGTTAAAGGAGAAGTAAGAAGCAACTTGAGTAACAAGTGATGACACAGAACACTCCACTTTTCAGAGAGCCAAAAATGCCTAAGTGCCATTAAGTAGCACCACCGTATCTAGTCTGACCAGAACCAAGTTGAGAGTCAATAAATAACAACTTGGAGGGAAGAATTTTAGCATTAATAGCTTGGATGAGGCATGATGACCACAGACTTTCAGTTACAGCATTTATATATTCAGCAAATACTTATTTCATACCAAATATACATAGGGTTTTATAGGGAAGACACATAAGTGACTAAATTCCTGTCCTCAAGAAACACAATCAACAAAGGTATTCCTAACATACAGACTGCAAAGACTAAAGGTCATCCTGACTTCAAAGGCAGAGAGGA